>PVKZ01007097.1:0-26560 GCA_004027375.1 Macroglossus sobrinus | reverse complement strand
GCCTGTCATTGTGGGCGTGTCCTGCCCCTGGCCACACCCACTGCTGGGGCTTATGCCCCCGCCCTCCCAGGGCTGCGATTCCTCACACAGACGAACGAGTGAGTGAACGAGTGAAGTGTCATGCCCAAACCACGTCCAGGCCCCTCCGACTGGGACCCTGGGGACATCGGGACGTTGGGTCCCGACAGTTTCTGGCCATCCCCCCGGGCAGCCGTGAGTGTCCCGGTGGTTGACCGGTCACTTCTCCTGGCCCCCCTGCAAGGCCTCAGGCCACCCTCCTAATCCTGTTCAGTCCTGGCTGGAGGCTGCAGTCCTCGCCTTGTTGGGGGTGCCGGGTGCCCCGCAGCACAGCACTGTCCCCTCGGCCCTCCCAGCCGGCTGGCGCCCTCACCCCTGTTCCCAAGCCTGCTCCGTCTCAAACCCTCCCTCCTCTGGCCCGAGTGAACCACGGTGGACGAGGACGAGCCCCTCCCTGCACAGACCCCGATGGGAAGTGGCGGGGGGGGGGGGCCCTGCTGGGCGTGGCACCGGGCGTGGCATGGGGCCCCGCGGTGGGGGGGGGCGTGCGCTCCCACCTGTCTTTGAGGTTGTCTATGAAGCGCTTGGTGAAGGCCTTGACCTTGTCCACCAGGGCCCCGTAGGGCTTCAGCCTCAAGGCCACGCTCTCGGAGGTGTCCAGCACGAAGAAGAGGTCCACGGGGCAGTCTGGGCCAGGAGGGGAGACACCAGCGGCTCACGGCGGTGCCCCCGAGGCCACCCTGAGGCCAGTTCACCCCCTTTTCCCGGGCTGCCGCTCCGCCCCACCAGGCCCAGCCGGCCCCACCGCCCAGAGCTGCCCTGTGCAGTGAAGGTGGCGCCCAGCGCGGCCGGGGTGGCCGTGGGCCCCCCGCAGCAGCCCTGACGGTCCCGCCAGCCCTTGGGGACCCCCAGCCAGTAACGCCGCCTGCTCGTGGCTGCTGGGGCTGCCGGGGGCACAAGCTTCAGGAAGGGTGCGAGAGAGCAGCTCGCCGGGCGTCTGGACTGGCCGCCGGGCGGCCATCGGACGGGGTGGACCGAGGCAGAGAGGGAACAGCACTGGCCGCTGAGGCCGAGATCCCGCCACACGGTGGCGGGCGTCCTCCCGGCCGGGCTCTTCCCGCCTGGTCGCGGTGGCCGCAGCCCAGGGGCCGCCTCGCTGGGGAACGTGCCGTGTCCACCAGGACGGGACACAGAGCTGGGGTGCTCCTCGCCCCCACGGGGCCCCCTTCGACAAATCCCACATTGAGGGAAGGGTCCGGGGCCGCACTCGGGCATCTGGTCCCCGCCCTGTGTCCCTGGCAGCCGGAGACACGGTCGGGGGGCGGCCGGTCCACTCACCTTGGAAGGCGATGGCCTTGGCGTTGGCCGGGACGTCCTGCGCGGCGGCCCAGCAGGCCTGCAGCAGCAGGGGCAGCAGAGCGCGGGCCAGCCTCATGGCACCGGCCTGCGCGTCACCGGGGCGAGGGCCGGGGTCAGGATGGGCTCCGGGGCGTCCAGAGAGAGACTCGGAGCCGCTGTCTGCTCTGCGGGAGCTACAGCCGCGGTCCGGGCCGGGGCCGGGCCGGGGGCGGGCCAGGGGCGGGGCTGTGGGCGGGGCGTGGCCTGGCCGGCCGGGGGCGGGGCCGGCAGCCGGGGGGGTGGGGCGGGGGCCCGGCGCCCAGGCCCAGGCCGCTGCTCCGCTAAGAGCTCATTTCCCGTCGGTGGGGACTGTGGCGCCGCGCTCCAGGCGTCCGAGGGGGAACTGCAGCCCCCGCCATGGCCCCGGACGCCCTTGGGTGTTTCCAGTCCAGTCTCCACGCGACCCGATCTGCGATGTCTCCAGCCCCTGTCCCCTACAGGAGACAGCGCGGCTGGTTACGCGCTTCAAGCCCATTGCTTTGCGGGGTTTCTGAGTTTAGTCAAAACCATACTCGGAAGAGGAGTTTCAGTTTTCACTGTGGGGAAGCAAAGCAACGCATGTGCATACAGACAGCTGCGGGCCGGAGCGGCTGGGCTCCAGATGTGGCCAGACCCGGGAGAAGGTTCCGGAAGACCTTTCCGGGAGCTGGAGCGGAGGACACGTGTCCAATATCAGCCTCAGTGATTTAGAAACGTCCAAAACCTGTGTGACCATCATCGGTACCGTAGAGAAAACCTCCGGAACCGATCGCGTGTGCCTGTCCCAGGGTCCCCTCCCCCGTGTCCTTCACCCCCCCTGCTCTGCGGGTGGCCTCGCTTGCCACTGAGTCCATCTGAGCGGCACTGTGGCATGTCCCCGGTGCTCGGGCTCGGGGTGCGGCGTCCAGCCCCCCGGGCGAGCCGCGCGGCCTCCCCAGGCCCGCGCCTGCCGCCTGCCCAGCGGCACCTCGGCCGTGCTCGCCGGTTTGGGAGAAGCAGGGGGAGCGTGTCGCCTGTCGCGTGGCCCAGAGGCCCAGCCGGGCCCGCGGGAGCTGGGGCCGGGGGCTCCCTCCCGCAGCGGGGGCGAGTGATGGGGGCAGCACCGTCCCGCTCGCCAGGGGCAGGACAGGCGGTGGCCTCCTGGCTCAGCTGCTTCTCCGCGTCACCCACCGCTGCAGAGCGCCACGTGGACTGCACGGGGCGCCAGCCACGGGGGCCGAGGTGCCCGGGACGCTGTGTCCAGATTTCGGTTTTCCTCGTGCAGGAAAGGGACACGCTCACCGAACAGACACCACGAGAACGGGGACCCTCTTCTGGTCCCTCTGCCCCGAGCCAGGCGGAGCTCACGGGCGGTCTCTTCCTCGCTTCCTTAAGCCCGTCTGCGGACGTGTCCTTGTCACCTGTGTGTGCGCCCTCGTCCCAGGTCTTTCCTGATGGTGCATGGGACGCAAACGTGCTCGAGCACACACAAGCATCCCCAAGCCCCCTCCAGGCGCGCAGCGGGCCGTGGGCAAGGGGAGGCTGTCGCACCCCTCACGCTCCAGACCCTGCTGTCCCCACGGGTGCCGTGGGGTCCTCCATGGGGTGGGGTCGCCTCGGAGAGCCACGTCGCCCCATACCCCCAAAGTCCAGGCCACCGGGAGTCAGTGTTCATGCAGAAAATGTGCCCCCTGGTCCCTGCACCAGGAGGCAGCGAGGACGCCGTGGGGGGGGAGCCAGTGGGAGGTGGCCGGGCGGCCATGGGGAGAGGGCTGGGGGAGCACAGGGTTCTTTGGGGGGGGTAGCAGGGCTGCTGCAGGTTTGAAGTGACCCTCTGGCGCAGATGGGGGCACACTGGCAGGTGACACTGGCAGGTGACACTGGCGGGGCCGGGCCAGGCAGGTGCGCGCTCCAGGTGAGACGAGTCGGGCCCTGAGGGCAGGAGGAGAAGGTGGGCGGGGCGTGTGCAGGAGGTCTGGGGACAGGGCTGTCCCTGAGGACCTGTGGGAAGGGTGGGGCTGGTGACAGGAGAGGCCCCCCCCTTGTCTCCAGGCCCCGGGGCCCATGCTGGCTGGCTGTTCAGGGAAGTGTTGGGGTGCCATGGGCCTGGGGTTCAGGGGTGCCTGGAGGGCCCGCGGCCCAGAGCAGGGGTTCCCTCCAGGCCTGCGAGAGCGCGTGCACATGTACATGTATGTACATGTACACGCGTGTGCCAGATGGTGCCCCCTGATGGAGCAGGTCTGCACCCTGATGCCAGGCCAGCCCCCCTCCCCCGCGCACGGCCTGGGCCCAGGCCTCCCTGAGGGCCGGGCTGCTTGGGGTGCTGGGGCCCTGGATTCCCCATGGGGGCCCCTAGAGCCTTGCGAGGGCACCCCTGCTTCCCCCTCGTTCCCACGACCCTTGACCCTTGGTGCCTAGAGGCTGGTGCGGGAGGAGGGGCAGGGCCCCCCACTCACTGTCAGGGCCCCGAACCCGAACGTGGGTGGGAGCTGGGAGGGCGGATGTGGCCGAATCTGCCTGTGTCCCCACAGGGAGCAGGAAAGGACACTGGTGCAGCCCAGGGGGTAGGGGATGGGGGGCCGCCCACAGCGAGCCTGGAGCCCCCCTCTCCTCTCTGCTCTCCGTGGAGCAGCAGACCCCCCAACTGCCGGGCCAGGCCAGGGCCTTCCTCCTCAAACCCCACTGCCTGCTCCCCTCCCCCGCCCTCCCGCCGGCGCACGGAGAACCTGGGGGCAGGCGAGGCGTGATCGGGGGCCGGCCCCCTGCTGGCTCCTCCAGCCACACTGGGTGCACCTGGGTTGTGTGGGGACCCCAGAGAGTGTCCACCCCCACTGCCCGCCAGGCAGAGGCGCCCCTGGGTGAGTCTGGGACTGGGGGAGGGGCTGCCGCCATCCCACCCGGGGCCAGGGTCCCACCGACGCAGGGTCCACTCCAGGAAGGACAGCGGGGCCGAGACCCAGGGCCTTAAGGAGGGGCGTGGGGGTCGCAGGGGCAAGGAGCTGAGGGCGGGGTCTCTCACCAGACCCCCCTCGGTGTCCAGGCGAAGCGCCCGTGAGTGACACACGTCTGGCCTGGGCAGGGCCTGTGCCGGGCGAGGACGGCCCCGGGGGCAGCCGGGACACTTCCAGGCCTCGCCGAGGACGAGTCCTCCTGCAGAGGGTGCGGATGGGGTGCTCCCTGCCGAGGGCGGGGTCCCCATCGCCGCCTCTGCTGCTGCTCACCCCCGTGTGTCCCGTGGCCTCCCAGCACCGTGTCCGCACAGCAGAGGGGCTTCCCGAGTGACCTGCCCCACACGCGCCCCCGGCCACCAGCCACCAGTGCCCTGGCCACAGCGCTGGTGCAAAGTCAGAAGCCACCCGGCCGTCCCAGCCCTGGCCTGGCCGGCGGTCGGTCCCGGGGCTGCCCTGGCCAGCGCTGGGCAGCTCCAGGCCCCCCTGACCCCTCCTCGGCCATCCTCTGCCGGTGGGCCTGCCTCGTGCAGGCGCAGGGCTGGCGGGGCCGCCGCTGGCGTGAGGTGAGCGGTACGGATGGAGCCTCAGTCTCCGGCTGGAGTGACAGTCCCCGGTGCCCACCGGCCAGTGCACCACTCTGATGGCACTGTCCTCTGTCCTTACTTAGTTAGCGAAGCGCACTTTGCCAAGTGTCTGTCTGAAACGCAAGCTTCTGCGTTAAAACTACACGTTTGTGACGGAAACACGTTTTTCAGCTCACAAAGGATTTTATGTCATTTCCCAACTCGACGCTTCCTCAGGTGCGGGGTGTGGGTGTCCAGATGGGGCAACCGAGGTGGGTTGTCGCTCCCCCTAGCCACACGGCAGATGAGTGACCATGGGGACAGACCCGAGCCGCTGGCCTTGTCTGAGCCCTCCCCGCCCAGGGCAGCTCGGCCACCAGCCCCGCAAACACGGGCTCCCCCAGTGGAATTTTCTAGATGGCCGGGGACAGTGTTGGGGCGTGTGTGGGGCACAGTGCTCCTAGTCCCCGGGTGTTGGGGTGTCACCCCTGGGTGGGGACGGGCACACGCCAGCGCTGGGCTGCCCGGAACGAACCCCTGCTACAGGTACCCCGCGGGTGCCCCTTCCTGCGCTGACGGGGACGAGCCTGGAATTTTCTTTGGTCCTGTGTCCTCAGGGAGGGAGCGGTGACAGCTGAGGCAGGCGGACTCCGAGCTCAGAAGCTAGGGTGACGCGGGGCCAGGATACGGGTGAGAGGGGCCCGGAGGACAGGGAGACGAAGGGCGTCTGAGGGGCCCCCCCTCCCGGCATGAGTGTGTCTGCAGCGCCCCCCCCCTCCTGGGGCGTGGGGGACGTTGGAAGCCACTTCCGTTCGCAAACACCGAGGGCCCAGAGCTCTTAGCGTCCGTTGAACCTTTGATTTCTTTTCAAAGCCTCAACTATCCGACGGATTTTCGTCCCAGCCCGGAACGTGACTCATCCAGGAGAATAACGTTTTCCACGGTCACACCTGTGGTTTCCACGGTGGGTGACGGGGCGCTGAGCTGGCCCGCGCTCCCCGTCACCCCAGCACAGGCCCTGGGCGGCCAGCTCCGACCCAGGTTCCTGTCCCTGCCCTGAGCTGGGCCGGCCTCTCCCTCCGTCCCGGTGTCCGAGGGCCCCTCTCTCGGCCAGCGCCCCCGTGCGGGCCGAAGCCCCGGCCGGGGCACCTGGGACATGGCGGTTGTCCCCGGCCTGCGTGTGCCAGCTGCACCACGAGTCAGCTGGGTGGGCAGTGGCCGTGGTCAAATCCACAGCTGGGTCGGGTTGGGTGGGGTGTCCGGGGTGGACCCGTAAGGGACAGGCTGGCTGCCCTGGAGGGGGACGCCAGGCTCGTGGGGGCATCTGACATCTGACTCACTGTCCTGCAGGCAGGTCCGCCAGGTGGGACTCGGGCCCTAGCTGGGCAGGAGCCCACACCCGTCAGCACCAAAGCAGCCAGAACCAGGGTGGGGGGCAGAACCCCGGAGTCCACACGTGCCAGAGCCAGGGGGACATGTGGGGGGCCCTGGGCTGCCACCTCGGGGGACAGTGTGTGCAGCGCACGTGAGCAGCGCAGGTGGTGGGGAGGGGGGCGGGCGGGGCTCGCGGCAGGTGCAGGTGAGCAGGTGATTGACAGGCCCAGCTGGGGACGTTGCGCCAGGCGCAGGGGTCGCTGGGACCAGAAACGCCCAGATCTCCGCTTGTTCAGAGACGGGGCACGGTGGCAGCTGAGCCGGGGCGGGCGAGGCGGCGGGATGGTCCCCGCAGAGCGGGACGGTCCCCGCCAAGCGGGGCCCCTGCTCGGTCCGGACGCCCCGGCTTCCCGGGGCCGGGGCCGGAGGGGGCTGTGCCCCTGGCCCGCTCCGCCCGGGAAGGTGCCCGGAGCCGGGAGCCCGTGTCCTGGTCGCAGCCGGACGTCGCGATGACCGTGGCGCGATGACCGTGAGGAAGAGACGCGGGGATGGAAGGGGACGGCTGGGGACGGCGGCTGCGTGTCCTGCGACGTGTGATGGTGACGGTGAGACCGCGGACGTGCGCGACGGGCCGGGGTGCGCGCTGCAGGCTCCCCGGCGGGCCAGGCGCACCCCAGGCGCACCCCAGCCCGCAGCCGCTCGCCTCGCAGTCGCCCTGCGCCTCGAGCCCCGAGCGGGCCGGGCCGGGGTGCCCAGGCCCTGGTGAGTAGCACGCAGTGTCCGGCGCCCTGGGCTGTGGTGTGCTGGTGTGTGGGCCGGGCCAGGCCCCAGGCCCCGCGGGGGTCCCGGATAGCGCAGGGAGCCCCCGCCCCCCGTCCCACGGCCCTGGCGGTGGCGGCCGCCTTGCGGGTCCGGAGGGGTTAATCTTTTTCCAGTTGCCTCACGCCGGCGTCCGGTTCCGTGGAAAAAGCAGGGCGTCTGGCAGCGATGTTTCCTTGGCCGCCGGGCCTGCGGGGAGCTTGGCCGCTTTCCTGAGCCGGGGAGCGGGCGGCCTCCATGGGTGGGAGCCAGGGGGAGGCCAGTGGGGACCTGGGGGAGGGGGCTTCCCAGGCTGGCCCGCCGCGGCCCGCCCTCCGCGGGGCCCAGGGCCGCCCCGCGGGGTCTCTGCAGCCAGCCAAGCATTCCTGACAGCAAGAGTCATTTCCTGCGGCTGGCCCTGGGGGCGGGGGGCGGGGGTCCCCCAGGCGGAGGGGCTGATGTGGGTGGAGCGGGCCCTGGCCTGGCTGCCGGGTGTGGGAACAGGCAGACAGGCGGGTGAGGGGCCCTCCGCCCTGAGGCCCCCAGCGCTGGGCCCATGGGCGGACGGACCCCAGCCCCGCCGGGCTGCGCCCAGCAGCCAAGGCCTCAGGGTGCTGCCCTCTGCCAGCTTCCTCCGGGGTGCGGCCGGGGCCTGGCCCTGATCACTTGGCTGACTCCAGGCTCTGGGGGCTGGCACGGGGCTGTCCTCACTGGGCCGCAAGGGGGAGAGGGAGGTGGGCCGGGGCCCCACAGACCGAAGCCCCCGGCCTAGGGTGGCTCCTCCAGACCGACAGACCCGGGAGAAGCGGGGGTGCCCCCCGGGCTGGCCCCGGCACTGCAGCCCCAGCCCAGCAAGTCCAGCCCTCCCACCCCCCCTCCCCCGACACCCCCAGGACCACAGCAGCTGCAGGGGCCCACTCGGACCCTCTGCCCTCAGCCTGGCCACGCCACCGTTCCAGGAAGCTGCTGGCACCCCGCCCGGCGGCCCCGCGGCCCCGCACCCCCGTGGGGCGGGCGCGTCAGGCTGGGCCAGGTCCCACGGCAGCTCCCAGGAGCCGGTGCCTCGAGTCAGCACGTGCTCGGGGCTGGGAGCCGGTGGAGGGGACGGGGTGACCTACCAGTGTCCAGGCCGGGTGTCCAGGCCGGGCTCCCCACAGCTGAGAGGGACAGCGGGGTGACCGAGCCCCGTCCCCGCGTGTGGCTCCTGTTCGCCCGCCTCAGCCCCACGCCCAGGATAAGGTGTGTCCTCTGGCGGACGCTCGGTTCTCGGGAGCACGCCCGGTCACAGCAGAGTGTCCCGTGGGAGAGGGGTGACCCCTGCACTGCGGCCTCGGGGTCCGCACCTCAAACCCCCCAAAGGGGCGTTCGGACGCCCCTCACGGGCCTGGGCGTGGTTATCCTGTTCCGGCCACAGGCGGGGGCAGGGTCTGGGGTCCCAGGGCGGGGAAAGAATGAGGTGCCTGGGCCTCTGACCCCCGCCCAGGGAGGCCACGTCCCCTCTGGGGTCAGCAGGGGGACGAGGGGCTCGGGGGGCCAGGTTCTGACTGTGGTTCGGAAGTGGGGTCGGCCGAGGCGGGTGTGGGAGGCACTGGGGTCGGGGGCCCCGGCCCCAGGTTACGCAGCCGCCAAGAGGCCGGCAGCCCCTGTCCTGGGGCTACCTGGGGCCACGCGCGGGGGCCCAGTTTGGGGCAGCACGCAGGGGCAGGGGCAGGCACAGGGGACACGGGACAGATGGGTAGTCGGGGGAGGGGAGCAGTGGCCTGAGGGGCCGGCTGCTCCTCCCAGAGGTGTCAGCCCAGCCTGGGGGCGGCACAGCCTGCGGCTTGCACAGCTGTCTGCGCCCTCACTGCTTCCCCCCAAATCGGCCCCTCCCCCCAGACTCGCAGAGACAGGTGGGCCTGGGGCGCCCTCTGCTGCCCGCCAGGCAGCCCTGCAGCCGCTCTGAGGCCTGGACCACTGGTGCCCTAGAGATCAGAGGCGGGCCGAGGCTTCGCCTGCAGACAGGGACTTGTGGGCCTCCAGTGGCCCGGGCTCTGCCAGGCAGGCAGTGGGGCCAGGTCAGGCACGGCCCCGAGCCCCACTCCAGTCCCGGGCAGTGGGGCTTTGGTGCCCACCCACTCAGGCCATAGGTAGCAGGCTCAGCCTGGGCTGCAGAGAACATGGGCGTCACCCTCCAGCTCTGGCCGGCCTGGTGGCCCGCTGCCAGCCTCCAGCCCGCTGCCCCGGGGACTCCAGGTCCCTCTGGGTCCCTGAGCCTGCACCTGGACAGGCTGGGTATGCCTGGACCGCGGTGTGCTGGAGCCTCGCCCAGCGCTCGGAGCCCGGAGGCCGTAGCGGGTAGACGGGCATCCGGGGTGGCAGGGGTGGCCCCGTCAGTTCCAGAACAAGGTCTCAGCCAAGGGGTTCTGTGAACTCTCTGTGCTCACCTGTCAGTCACCTATTGTGTATCATCTGTGAATATCTATCATCTATCTGTCATCTATCATGTATCGCTCTACATCATCTACCAAACATCTATGATCTATCAATATCCATCCATCTCTATATTTATCATATATCATCAATTTCTACCTATCATCTGGCAATATCTGTCATCTATATCTATCATCTATCCATCTAGCATCTGTCTACCTATCATCATCTATCATCTATTTATCATTAATCTCTATAATCTATCATCTATCTTCTATAATCTGTTATCTATCATCTATCACCTATCATCTATCAATATCTGATATCTATTTTTATCTATCATCTATCCATCATTAATCTATCAACCTACCATTTATCTATCATCTATCATCTATTCATCCATCATCTATTATCTATTATCATGTATCATTTATCATCTATCTATATCTATCCCTTATCATCTATCATCAATGTTTATCATCTATCTATATTTATCATCATTTATCATCTATCCATCTACAACCTATCCATCTATCATCTTTCTGTGATCTGTCTATCATTTATCAATACCCACCCGCCCGCCTGGGAGAGTCCCACGTAATCACGGTGTATGGCACTTTTCACATGTTGCTGAATCTCGCTAGGGAATTTGGCTCTGTACGCATCAGGGACGCCAGAGTGTAGTTCGTGATGTCTCTGGTTTTGTGACAGGTAGTGCTGGCCGCGTGGGGCGCGCTGGGCGGTGTCCCCCTCGCTTCCGCAGGAGTCGGCGAGGAGCCGGCCCGCACTCTTCCCGAGGTTGGCCAGCGCTCACCGGGAGTTGCCCGGGCCCGGGCCCTCGCCCGAGGACCGTTTCGACAGGGGTGGCGCGGTCTGCACAGTGCTTCGGGGTCCCCCCCGCCGGGTGCTTGCTGTTTCTGTCAGGTCGGGGGGCTTCCTTCCCTGACACTCCCGGTTTTAGTAATTCGAGTCTTTATTCTTCTGGGTCAGTCCAGCTAAAGGTTTGTCAGTGTCTCGATCGTTTGCAATAACCGTCTTTTGGTTGTGCTGATTTTCTCTATGGTTTTTTTATTCTCTTGTTCACCTTTTTCCTGCTCAAAACTTGATGTCCCATTGCCAAACGTCCACTCCATACACAAGAAAACAGTACGGACAACTAGAGGAATAAAAAGACAGGGAACACACAGAAACAGAACCGAAATGGCAGCGGTAACTGGCCACACACTCCGGTGTGAGTAAACAGTCCAGTCAAAGGCACAGAGACTTCCAGACTTGGAAGAAAAGAGAAGCAAAACCAGAAGGACCCACGAGATCCGCCTTGGGCCGAGTTCGTTCGTCTTTCTCTAAGTTATTGGAGCGGGATGTTGAGTGATCACTCCGAGGTCTTCCTTCTTTTTTAAAACATACGTGTGCGAGCGTTAACTTTCCTTGCAAGTGCTGATTTTTTGGTATATCGCGTTTTTATTTTAATGAATCCCAAAGCGTTTTCTAATGTATCGTGTTGTTTCTTCTTTGTCTATTGATTACGTAGGGGTCTGTTGCTTAGTTTCTACCTATTTGTGGCTTTACCAAGCTTTTCTCTGTTGCCCATCTCTAACTTAGCTCCATTCTGGTCAGCGAACCGGCTTGATCTGATTTTAACCCTCTTGTGTTTATCGTGGGTGGCTTTCTGGCCTGGCTTGTGCTCTCTCCTGGAGGACGTCCACGTGCACCCGAGAAGAACGTGTATTTATCCTGCTGTTGTCGGGGCGTCTTCAGCTGTGGCTGGGCTGCAGCTCTGCTCAAGGTCTTACCTATGCTCTTGTTTATTTCCTGCTTCGTTTTTCTGTTCTTTATTTACAGTGAGATACTGAAGTCTCCGATCATTATTGCTGAATTGTCTATTTCTCCCTTAATTCTTTGCATTTGGGGGCTCTCTTATTAGTTGTGTGTATATTTATAATTGTTATATTATTTTCTCAATTAAAATGTCCTTTATTCCTTCTAATAACTTTTGCTGTTTAAAGTCTGTGTTGTCTTATGCGAGCATAGCCTCCGCCTCTCCTTTGTAATTGCTGTTTGCATGGTATAATTTTAACACCCTTTTATTTTTTGATTTCAGCTTATTTATATCATTCAATCTAATGTGTGTCTCTGTGTGTAGAGAGAATTTATTTGGATCTCGTGTTTTATCCAGTCTGACAATCCCTGATTGTTTAATCCGTTTACATTTAATGTTATTATGGACATAGTTGGTATACATAGAAAGTTATCGACAAGCTCATTAGCTGGGGGTCTGTTCAGAAAGTCTGTCAATTCATTGTCCGTTTCAAGTATTCCCAACCCTGGACTTTCCATTTCATTCTTTTTGATTCTATCGATCGATCGTCACTATTTCATGAGTGAGTGACGTCACACCTTCCTTTGCATCTTGAAACGTGGTTTCCTTCAGTTTCGTTAACCTAACCACAAGGAGGCCTTTCCAAGTGAGAGGCAACAAGCATTTATTCGAGCTCGATCAGAAGGGCCATCCGGGACGCGCTGAATAGGGCGGAAGCCCAGATGGTGTTCTGATGAGGTGACAAAGGCAGGGGACGTTCACGGGAAAGGGAAAGGGAGCAGTTACCTCGCCGGAAGGAAGGCACCGCGATTGGTGCAGATAATAGAACAGTGGTGCTCACTCTAAACGGTGCCTTTAGTTTTGGGGCCGGAAGCCCTCGATCCGGTCGTCGTAATGTCTGCCTTCCTATCTTGCAAACGCGTCTTGGGGACACAAGCTTTTTCGGGCCTAGTCCAACGGTGATTTTGCCATTTTAATATCTCCATGAATTATTTTTAACAGGAAAACCAAAGCCTGGGTTTTCTGTGGGTGAGGGGTAACGCTTAGCTCGGTTCCTCTGAGCGTGCACCGCTGGGACAGTAAAGAAGGGACAGTGAGACGCCACCTGCGAGTGAGGGACACGGGACGCTCAGCAGCCCCGCCCGCGCCTGGCACCCCTGCGCCTCCGGCCCTGCCCGTTTTGCGACCGGTCACATTTCCTTGTGTTTTTTCCCCCACCCTCCTGTGTCCCCAGCTCCTGTGTCCCCAGCTCCTGTGTCCCCAGCTCCTGGGGTCAGAGAGGGGCCCCTCAGACGCCGTCCGTCCCCCGGGGCCCCGACGTCAGGCTGAGGGGGTGTTTCCTGCTGTGCGGGTGGAGCTGGGACCCCCGCCCCCGCGGGAGGGGAGGCCCCTGCTCTCTGGGCGCCATCAGGGACCCGCCACGTGGCCTCCCGGCCGGGGCAGGGTGCGGGGCTCCCGGAGCGAGCAGCCGCGTCTCTGTGTGAGCCTGTGCCCCACGGTCGCCGTCCATCCTCACTGTCCTGCTCCGGGATGAAGTGAAACCCACCCCCCGGTTACAGGGTCCGTCTGGGGAGTGTCCCCAGCTGGCCCCCTTCTTGGCACACATCTCGCGTGGGGCTGGGGCGCCGGAGGTAGCGGAGAAAGCGGACAGGGGCCCCTGGCGGGAGCCGGACGCCCTGGCCCGGACCCTGGGTGTGCCCAGTCGCCGGGGTCCCAGGCCCTGCTGCTGTCCTTCCTCTCCCGCCCACATTTTAGGGACGGGAGGGAAAGCCGGCGTTCACGGGGAGCGTGTCTGGAAGGGGGTGACTGGCTGCGGCGGACGCGGGGAGGGGAGCATCGCAGGGCCCAGTCCCCACCTTCACCTACGCGAGGCCGGAGGTGCTGCACGCGACAGAGGCGTGGCCAGTCTGGACGACCAACACTGGCGGCCGAGAAGGACAAGGCACCGCGGTAACCAGGCCCCGAGCGGCCCTCAGGCCAGGCCAAAGGCCAGAGAGCGGCCACCTGCCCCGCCCGCTCTCCACTTAGGACCCGTGAGACCCCCCCCCCCCACCCCGTGACTTCAGCCGAGAGTCACAGGACAGACCGCGCTGGCTCTGCTCGTTTCTAAGGCCACAGAGGAGCCTCGGCAAGTTCAGAGTCCACGGTCTCCAGCTGAAGCTCAAAACGTTTCAAAAACACTAACGACGGAAATAGGAAAAAGGACAGTGCCAGGAAACACCCCCAAACGCTCCAGGAGTCACCGGTGCCAATAGGAGACGAAGGACCTGGGGGCAGGACGCCTAGAAGACACCACAGGAATAAAAGGGCCGCGTGTGCGGCTACGGGCTGTGATGGGAGCTGCAGGACGATGGACGGTCTGAGGTGTCTCTAATGGGATAAGAAAGCACATTTCGAAAGAAGAAAATCAGAAGAGAATAAATTAAACGCCGAGTAGTTGAAATAGAAAGCGAAAGCGTGAAGGAACACATCTACAAGTGGGTCGCCGGGCGGGGACGATGCAGGAGCCGCAGACAGGAGAGGCTCCGTCGGGAAAGGCGACGGCGAGCAGCGCTGTGGAGGGACACGGAGATGAAGCCCAGACGTGGAACGGACCCGCAGGACAAGGGACGTCGGAGCGGGCCGCTTCCGCGGGAGAACGGGACGGAGGGGGGACGGGGAGGGGACAGTGACGGGCTGCCTCCCCTGTCAGGCGTCGTGTCGCGCCCAGGGCCCGTCCGCAGTGCTGGGTGCGGGAGGTGGCAGGGACGCCCGCGTGTCCCCGCAGGGCCATCTGCGTAGCAGACGCTGGTGGAGTGGGGGTGCATGGGTGAGGGACGCCCGAGCACCAGGGCCTGGGGGCGTGCAACAGCCACTGAGCTGCTCCATGCCCGCGGGGTCCCCGTGAGGGCCGGCGGTGGGAGGACTCCCTTCTCAGGGGACGCCCTCCCGGCTGCCTGGAGTTTTGGAAATCTCTGTGCACATATTACCTTTCCACGGAACACGGGTGTGACGTGACAGTTGTCCGGCGACAGGTGAACGGCTGCGCAAAGCGCAGGCCACGCGTGCACAGGGACAGCGCCCAGCCTTGCAGGCGAGGGATGACTGACAGCTGCCGCGACACGGGTGAGCCCTGGGGCGGGACGTCAGCGACACAAGCCAGACGCCAGAGGACGAGCACCGTGTGACTAACTCCACGTACGCGGGGTCCCCCAAGGGGTCGGACACAGAGACAGGAGGAGGATGGCGGTGCCGGGGCGGGGACAGGGGACGGGGACAGAGAGTTTAACGGGGACAGCGCTCCCATCTGGGACACGGAAGGTTCTGGAGACGGTGGTGATGGCTGCAGAACTGAACTATCTAAGTGTATTTAATGCCCCTGAACTATACACACAAATATGGCTAAAATGGTACATTTTATGCTATATGGATTCTACTATGAAAAAATCACTTTCAGTATTTTTTAAAATATAAAAATAAACTGAGGAGCAGTGTGCCTCTTCCGGGAGCAGTGTGGGGTGTCCCCTCAGTGGCGGGCACTGGGCCCCTGCCACAGAGGGCTGACTTGGCCAGGGGACGTGCCCTCTGGGGCTGACCTCGGCTCGGAGGGGGAGGTCACGGAGCGTGCAGCTGGGGGGACAGGTGCACAGCTGGCTCGCGGAGCAGCGACGGGAGACTGCAGCTCTGCCCGAGGACCAGCTCCCGGAGGCCCCCGCTGAGCTCAGTCTCTCTCCTGCTGCTTTAGGGACCCGAAACAAACGCTCGCGCGCGCACGCACATGCACACACGCACACATTCACGCACGCACACACGCACGCACATGCACACATGCACACATTCACGCACACACGTACATGCACACACGCACGCATGTACATGCACACACACGCACATGCACAAACACATGCACACGCACACACACATTCACACGTGCACACATGCACACAGTTCACACAGGCACACAATTCACACACACGCACATGTGTGTGCGCACAATGCACACACGCACATGCATTCACATGCACACACGTGCACACATACATGTGTGCACACACATGTACACAACCATACACACATGCACACACGTGCACATATACGTGTGTGCACACACATACACGTACACATTCATGCACACACACATGCACACACGCACACACACAGATTCACGCACACATGCACATGCACACATTCACACACACGTGCACGCACATGCACACACACGCACACATTCACACACACGCACACCTTCACACGCACATATGCACGCACACACATGCACGCACACGCGTGCACACATTCACATGTGCACACATGTGTGCACACACACTCATACATGCACACATTCACGCACGCGCACACACACATTCACACACATGCGCACCCACACATGCACACACATGCACGCACATACAGGCACACACACATATTTTAAAAATTAATTCCTTCTCACTTTCCTCCTTCAGTGCTTGCATTTGAACACGACGGCCTCGATCAGACAGACCTAGGACAAGGGACGCTCTACAGGGCACCTGCCCTGGAGTTGGTGTGATCGGACACCGAAGTCCGGGCCAGCCTGCGGTGTGCGCTGCTGGAGCGCCGAGGCGGCAGAGCGCAGGCCTGAGGGGACCGGGGTGGGAGCGGCACACGCAGCGGGGGGGGGGGGGGGGTGCCGGCAGACGGAAGCTCAGCCGGGGGACCACCCGCTCGCGGCGGCCTCGGAGCTGGCCGCCCCGGAGCGCTCACAGCCCCGTGCGCAGGGCGCAGGCCAGCCCCACCTCACGCCAAGAACCGGGCGGGCGGGACGCACGGGAGCGGCGGCCCATGGCCGCGCCAGGACGACCCGGCCCGGGGCCAGCGGGCGCTTCCACGGCCATGACACCTTCGGGCGCGGCCGGACGCGCGGAACGGGTGGGAGGAGCAGCCCCTGCAGAGGGACGGAGCCCGGCCCGAGCCCCCTGGGGGGCTCACTCAGAACTAAAACGTGAGGACTCGCGATCTCACGGCCGACCAAGCGACGAGGACCGAACCGCAGCCGACGGCCAGCGAGGCCCCTCAGGGGCCAGGGTAAGTTAGAGAACGGGACACGCCGACGCTCCTGCACGGCTTCGGCACCAGCACGCGCACCGCGAGAAGCAGCAGAGCCACCGCAGGCGGCGGCCGGGGGACGTCGTGAGAAGGACAGGACGGGCCGCGGCTGCACGCGACACCCAACATCCCGGAACCGTGACGACTGCCCACAGCTCCGTCACGAGCCCAGACCTAGCAAGGGCCGGAGGCTCGAACACTCCAGCAAGGAGGACGAGGTGGCGGACAGACGGGAAAAAGCGTCACGGGGACGCGGCAGAAGCCACCGTGAGGTGCCACTGCGGAGCCGGCAGACGCTGCTGATGACGGGGAGACGGGCCCGGCCGCGCCCGGAGACGGAGTGACGGGCCCAGCCGCGCAGAGCACACGCGAGGCGCTCCTCGGACGGTGGGGCGCTCGCCTGTCGTTCGCTCCAGCCACTTCTGGCCCCGGTGCGTGCCCGCGAGCAGCGGGCGCCGACGGCCGCACCGCGGTGTCTGCGGTGCCCACGCGGTTTTACGCACGCACCCCAGTGCGAGCCCGCCCTGGCCGCCACCCCCGCCACCCCCGCCGGGCTCGGGCGGCTCCCGGGGGCCCAGCTCCAAGGGATGCCGAGCCTCCCTGTGGGGGTGACACCAGCACACGGTCACGTGTCTGGGACTCCCTGGGGCGGGTGACACGCCAGCACGCGGTCACGTGTCCAGGCCTCACTGCGGGGGTGACACCGGCACACAGTCATGTGCCTGGGCCTCCCTACAGGGGTGACACGCCAGCACGTGGTCACGTGTCCGGGCCTCCCTGCGGGGGTGACACCGGCACGTGGTCACGAGCTCGGGCTTCACTGCGGGGGTGACACCAGCACGCGGTCACATGTCCGGGCCTCCCTGGGGCGGGTGACACGCCAGCGCGTGGTCACGTGTCTGGGCCTCCCTGGGGCGGGTGACACGCCGGCACGAGGTCACTGACTCTCAGACACGCCCGGCTCTCAGACTCCCTCAGTGCCCCCAGCACCCTGGGCCGCCACTGCTGTGTCCCCTGCCCGAGTGCTCCAGAGCTGGACCTCGGAGCGCCGGCCTGTCCCCACCCCCAGCATCCGCCCCTCCCCGCCGCCCCAGCCGGCCCCGCCCCCCCCCCGACCCAGGCGCAGCCCCCACGCAGCTGTCTGCCCCCCACCCCCGACCCAGGCGCAGCCCTCACGCAGCTGTCTTGCTCCTGCTGGGTCTCCCTTTGAAGTGCCACCCCCCGCCCTCCGCCCCCTGCTCTGGGTCAGCGCCCTGCGCCCCCTCCACACTGCTCCCCGGGGCCCGCCCCACTGGTCCGTGCATCGCCGCACCCACCCCGTCTGCGGGCCCCCCGCTGCCCACGCCGAGGGAGGTGCCGGGCATGGCCTGTGTCCACCATGTCCCCGTGTCCTCCCAGATCCCCCTGACTGGTGGCAGCACGTGGCCAACGTGTCCAGTGGGTGGTGGAGCGCACAGCCCTAAGCCACCTAGGTGCGGGGTGGCCCGTCACAGCTGGGATGCACACTGTACCTTGACCAGGGGCTGTGGGGATGGCGAGGGGAGCGTGCCAGATGGCCCGGCCATGCGGGCAGCCGTGTGGGGGACCCCACTGAGAGCCAGACCACCCCAGGACACTGGGTGCCAGGTAGGCTCTGGGAGAGGCTGGCAGCCTCTGCCCGTCACAAGCCCCCTCTGCCAGGGCCCGCGCCCCACCAGGGGCTGCAGCGTCCAGAGGGGCCGTGGGCTGGGGCGAGCCGAGAACACGGTTCGGTGAAGGGGTGTGTTGTCACACTGGGGTCACTGCGTGTGGCCTGTCCCCCCACGCAGAGGTGGTGGGGGAGGGGAGTCCACAGATCCGAAACTCACCCCTTGGTGCCAGACCAAAAGTGAGGTTTCTGTCATTGTCTATTTAAGTAATTCTGGAAAAGTTAAACCAGAATGGCTTGAGGAGGCCGGGGGCGTGGGGACGGGGACGGGGCTGGCTGCGTGACAGACGGGTCTTGGGTGTGAGCGCACGGCGTGGGCGGGAGGGGCTGGCGAGGGGCACAGAGGAGCCACAGCCTGCGGGGCCACGACCTTTATTGAACTCTGACGTGGAGCAGAGGCGCTTCCCAGCCCGCCCGCGCCCTCCGGCCCCCGAGGCGCCCAGGGGCGCGTGTCCCCGGCGAGTGCCCGAGGCTCCCCGTCACCCTGTGCCTGGGTCCGCCCGCCCCCGGGAACCAGGAGGACGCCCGCGTGGACGCAGGCGGGAGGGGAAGCGGGCCTCGGGCGTGGGGGGCGGTGTCGAAGCGGCACCCCCGCGCTGGAAGCCACACTGACACGAGGAACAACACGTCTGGAACGTCACGGATGGGAGTGGCCCGGAGCGCGGGGCGGAGCCGCACCGCGTGCTGGCGCGGGCGGCCCGGGCTCACGGCCGGGGGGCAAGCGCTCTGCGTGTCTGTGACGGGGGCTGTCTGTACAGTGGCGAGCCGCGGGGACGCCGGGCGCGGGCGGACGGCGCCGGCAGGGTCAGAGTGCGCCCATCCCAGTGACCTCGGACGTCAGCCTGCAGGAGGGAGGACAGGACGCAGGTCACAGTGTGCTCACGGGACGGGCGCCGTGGGACACGCTGCCTGGCAGCCGTGTCCCTCCGCCGGGGTGTGTCGCCCCGGCCGGCCTCAGTGGGCGGGAGCTGGGGACCAGTGCCCAGCGGAGGGAAGGAGACCCGTGGGGACTGGGCCCACGAGGTCCTCTGTCCCTGTCACCATATCTGGGTGTGACAAACATGCAGAGTGACGCTGGGGTCACACGCCCACAGCTGCCCCCACCCCCAGCCAGCCGGGGCCTCCCGCCAGCCCCTGTGCATCCTGGGTCGGGGAGCAGGGTCTGGCCCTGCAGGTGTGGGGGGAGGTGGGGCCCCTTCCCTCCCTCCTGGGAGGTCCCGCCCCGCTGGGTGTTGGCACCCCGTTCCATCTCCAACGTGCCCTGGACAGGGGCCCAAGGCAAGTGGCCAGGCGAGGAGCCCTGGCCGGGCCACAGGCCGTCCCCTCCCCAGCAGGTAAGTGCGCCCCGCACTGTGCTGTCGCTCGCTCTGACGGGGTCTGGGGGGGCTGTCTCTATGGCCACAGGGCGTGTGTGTTCAAGGTGACCCGCTCAGAGACCACAGAGCCAGATGGTAGTGTCAGCTACTGCCCCCCTAGAATGCTCTGGGGCCCCCCTGACGGCCCCTCAGGGTGGACGCCCGGGGGCGAGGCCCCCGTCTGCGCGAGGGCGGCAGCGCACTCCGCGCCCCTGGCCGCCGGTCTCGGGGGGTCCGGCCAGTGCCGGCGCTCACCGGGCGTTGATGAGGTACTGGGCGAGGCTGATGTTGGCCGGGGTCCCCGTGATGGTGATCTGGCGCTCCGACGACCCCTCCGTGGCGTTGGCGATCTTGATCTGCGCTCCGGACATCTGTCGGATTTCGTTGATCTTGGTCCCCTGGCGTCCGATTATGCAGCCTATGAGCTGGAGGGGAGATGGGGTTCTCAGAGAGGGGCCGGGGCGGCCTGCGGGGTGGCTGCCTGGGGGTGACGGCGCCTCCCTGTGGGGGAGGTGGGGTCTGCGGGCCCCTGGGCTCTGCTCGGTGCCTCTCTGTGAGCTGGCCCAACAAGTCAGGAGGCCAGAGTCCTGTGGCTGTGTCCCCTGCCTAGTGCCCTCTGGGGGCCCGAGCGACATGGAGCCAGGAGGCCCGATGCCAGCGCCGGGGCGGAGGCGCCCTCCCGCTCGGTGCCCAGGGCGGCGGGATGTCTGTCTGAGGCCAGCGTAAAGCTTGCGGCTGCCTGAGACCTGTCTTTTGATGAACTTGGACGGAACTCTGAGGACACATCAGATGTCCCTTTCCTTCCCATCAAGTGTCCCGACAGACGACACAGGTCCCGCTTCCCTCTCGCAGGGCGCAGGAGGCCCTGGGAGCCGAGGGGGAGGGAGGCCGGAGGGGTGGGCTCTGCGGGGTGCCTCGGTCCCAGAAGGAGGGTGGCAGCTGCGCCCGGGGGGGGGGGCGGGCAGGCACGCTGGGCTCCGGACAAGCCCCCTCTCGCTTGTCACGGGCCCCAGGGGCTCTGACAGGTGACCTGGGGGGAGGGCGTGGGTGGGGTGGGCGGGGCTGGGCGTACTCACATCGTTGGGAATGGTGAGCTCATGAGTGCTGGCCGGGGGGCTGGCGTCCAGACCTGGCACGGCAAGGGGACATGGTTAGGCTGGTGGAAGGCGGCTCCCGATGCACCCCAGTACCCACGCGGGCGGGCGGCATGGCGGAGGCCGAGGGCCCTGCGACCTCTTAGCCCAGCCGCACGGAGTCCTGAGGGCCGGCCTCCCTCGGACCGGGGAGAACGGAACCCGAGCAGAGGGACGGTCGGGTGTTTGTTCTGGGCACGCCACAGTGCGCCCCTCTGCCAGGTGGGCGACCCCGCAGACACCGGGGAGCCCTGGGCTAAGTGGCTCCGGGGTGGGGCCCCGACTTGGGGACTCTGTGGGGCACCCAGTGCACAGCCTGCACTGGTCCCCTGTCTGGCGCTGGATGCCTGTCCCCCTGGTCCCCTCTGCTCTCCCCTCGCCCCAACCCCACAGCACTCAGCCCCCTCACTGCCCATGCAGCCCAGGTGACACCTGCTGCCTGCCGTGGCTGCCCGCCCCTGTGCTGCACCCACACGACTGCCCGGGCCCGGTGCGGCTCAGCCCGCCTGGGCCGCAGGACCCACAGGCGAGCTGCGCAGCCCCCGGAAGACTTAGTGTTGGGGGTGGGGACAGTTGCCTACTGTTACTGGGCCCCCATCTTTATCCTGACACATCTCAGCTCGGGACCCAGCCCACAAAAAACTCAGAGTTCAGGACGTCCACTCCCGCTTTGGAAAGTGACAACGCAATGCATGGGAGACTGGCAGGGGGACAGGTGGGAACGCGGCCCACGGCGTCCCGGCTCCCCGTCCCCGGCGCTGCCATCCCCTTCTCAGGAGGCATCTCAAGCCCATCCCACAGTGGGGACGCATGCTTCCTCCCGGGCTGTGTCCCGGCCTCCCCTCTCTGCCCGAGACTCCGCCCCGCTCCGCTCCCGGCCCACTGTGCAGGCCAGGCGGGCTCACGCACCTCCGGACGCCCCGGGACCTGGCCCCCCACCCCACCCCGGGGACCTGGCCCCCCCCACCCCAGGGACCTGGCACCCTTCCTGCTCCGGGACCTGGGCCCCGCTTCCCGCCCGCTGGTCCCCGTCCCGCCCCTGCCCCGCAGTCTCATCTCCCATGACCCGGGACGTCCAACAAAAGGCAGGCCAGTGCCACCAAGACCCAGAGCCCGCTGACGCCCCCTTCCTCCCTGCGCCCCGAGCCTCCCCACGCCCACGCCCCGCCCTCTTCCTGCTTCTTCCTCAACACTGTGTCCCCAAAACAAGGCGCACGTGGCCACGGTCTCGTCAGGAGTGAGCCCGTGCGCGCGGGGCTGGCCGAGGGCCCCGGAGCCTGGGGTGACCTGGGGTGAACGTGCGCCTCAGGCTGTTAGTTATCTTCCGCATCTCCTAATAAAAGCGTTTTCAGTGTGGTTCCCGCAGCGACACGTAAACGTCTTCTAAGAGGCTTCCCCGGCCCTGCCTGAGCCCCTGCCGGCCTGGCCGGGCGGACACAAGGCCACGGGCCCACCTGCTCGCCCTGGCCTGTCCCGAGGGAGGGAGGGAGGGGGTGTGGGACCCCTTGCAAGAGGAAAGTAGAAGCGAACTCGTCGTTTAAAACTGGGACCCCGTGTGGCGGGCTCTGTGCCAGCGGTGAGGGTCGCTGCCGTGGCGCTGACACCGTGCCCTGGGCCGGGACCGGACTCCCCAGCACAAGCCCAGGCTGTGTGCAAGCAGCGCGGACAGCGGCCTGGGGGCCCTGTCCCCAAGCCAGTGCTGGTCGCCATGGCCACCGTGCGGAGCCTGCTGAGGTGGCAGCATGCGTACGCGACGTGTGTGTGTGTGTGTGTGTGTGTGTGTGTGGGCGGGCAGGAGCTTTGGGTCCCACGGGGCCTTGGGGATGGAGGCTGTCACAGAGAGGAGCCCCGAGTCCCTGGGGCAGGCAGGGAGGGGCTGTGTGCCCCAGGCAAGCCAGGCCGCGGGGTCCCGGGCATCAGCAGGAGCCCTTCATGGTAATGATAGGAACCGCGTGGCGAACCCGCGTGCACGGCCCCGACGGTCGCCTTGCCAGGGCTGGCGTCCGCTTCCCTGAGCGAATGTGCCATAAATGTTCTCTGACTCCCACTCGTCAAGTTCACTGAGGGGGCGCCCGCCACTGTGCGGGGGCGTCAGAGCCGGCTTCCCAGCCTAGGCGCACCGCGGGCCCCGGGGCACGCGGCTGGACCCAGTGGTGGCCTGAGGGGCAGTCCCGGGGCTTCCTGCAGCCTCAGCCGCACCCCGGGGCCCAACACCACCGGGGGGAACGGCCAGCACGGCTGGAAACGCTCTGCCACCCCCGTCACCCTCCAGCTGACCTCGTGCTCCTGTGCTCTGACCCGGGACCTCCCGGGGGATGGGGGAGCGGGTGACACCTTCCTCGCAGGGAGCCCGCTAGACCAGGCCACGGCTTCCAGGGGCTTCGCGGCCCTGCACCCTAGGGGAGGGGTCCGCACCTCTCGGGAGGGTGCCTGGGGTGCACCTGCGGTCTCCCAGGGACGCACATCTGGGGAAGGCCACGTCATGCCGTCTGTGCCGCCAGAGGACAGACGACACGGACGGGGGCTCCGTCGCGGGAGCCCGCGACGCGCAGCCGCGCGCCAGCCGCGCTCCCCCAGCCGCACTCGGCCCCCGCAGGCAGAGGCTGGGACCCGCCCCGGGGCATGGGCCGCCCCCGCCCGGCCTGGCTCTCCCGGGGGGTTGGGGCGCCCCGTTTACCTGAGGGCTGGCCCATCAGATTTTGAGCTTCTTCGGAGGAGTGTAAAGACAGCTTTTCTCCTGGAGAGCAAAGAAGAGACACGTTTACCGTTTTGCCCTCGAGGAGATAAGCGAGGCCACTCGCTAGGGAAGCTCAGAACCTGACTGGCGGCGGCGGAGCTTGTGTCTGGCGGCCCCGCCGGCCACGGCTGCCAAGGCGGCGCCCGTGTCCTCAGGAGGGGCCGCCGGCCAGACACAGCCGTGCTCGGGCCCACCCACCCCGAAGCCGGCAGGGGCGACGCCGCTGCGCCCCGCGCTGGGGGCCGCGCTTCCTGGCTTCCCCCGGGGCAGGGCGGGCGCCGTCTGGGGCGGCCCCGGCCTCCTGCAGACCGGCCCCCCGTCCGCGTCTGAGCTCGCGCTCCCGGGCGGCACAGGGCCGGCCGGCTGCGTGCGTTTGGCAGGACGGGCCCCCGGGCAGACGCCCCGTCACAGGCCGGCCAGCTGAGAGACGACCACCCCACCTCGGGGACACACGGGCCTCCCGCCCGGCCGGCAGCGCGCACGCCACGCGCCCGCCGGACTGCAGCTCGCGCCCTGAGCAAAGCCAGTGCGCGAAGACGAGCCCCCGGGGAGGAGAGAGGGGGTCCGAGGGGGCGGCCGGGTACGTACCGGGGAAAGCGGGGTTGGTCTGTCCGAGGGGAGGAAAGGGGGTTTGCTGCATGGCCAGCTGGTGGAGCTTGGTCAACTGCTGGGGTAGGAGGGACACGAGAGCTAAGAAGGTTATTGTCATCGAATAAAGGCACACCACATCACAAAGGCAGTAACAGAACTCCGTACAGAGAGAGAGAGGGCCATGCGGACACATGGCGGACGCAGCAGCACTCAAGGACTTGGCCTGGGAGAACCAATGGGCCGGTGCCGGCGGGCGCGCTGAGCCCGTCCTCCCCCGCGGCCCCGGCCGCCCCGGCCAGGGTTCCCACCGCACAGGCCTGGGCGGACGAGCGCCCCCGGACCCGCTCCACGGGAGGGGCGCGTCTGATGGCCGCAGAGCGGGACCGGCTGGGTCTCCGAGCGTCAGCCACGCCGTCACGCAGAGCTCGCGTGCGTCTGTGGGGAGCCCGCGTGACGGTCGCTCCTGCAAACCCCGGCCCGGCCCGGCCCCGCGCTGTGTGTGACGGCCAGGATCGCAGGAGGCGGTGCTGGAAGGTTCTGTGGGGCGTGGGTGAGCGTGTCCAGGGGCCTCCCTGCACTGAGCCCTCCACGGCCCCTGCACCCCAGCCCCCGGCCCCCGGACTCTTCAGGGGGCTTTGCAACGCAGCGCGTTCAGGTATTTGCCAGACCCCGATGTCCCAGACGAAAGCGAACGTGACGCAAGGCGGAGGGGAACGCGTGACACTCGGCCATGTCTGAAGCCGCAGGCTGGGGCCCCGGCTCGGAACCGCCCGCTCTCAGACACACTGGGGCTGGCATCCCCAGGCCGGGCTGGCCCACAGGGCATCCCGGGCGACACCAGCTTCTGATGCCACCATGTCTGTCCCAGCGTGCAGGACCTGGGCTCCTCAGGGCACAGACACGTCTCGGGGGGCAGCGGCTGCGCGCGCCTTCACCGATGAGCCCGCGGGGGACGCACGTGTGGCTGTGCGGCCACTTCCCGCAAGCCGGCCCGCTCTCCTGCCTGCTCTGACGTCCCCACCCCGGCCTGCAGCCCCGTGGGGGCAGCCAGGGCCCGTGAGACACTGGAGGTCAGTGTGGCCTCCTGCTTCCGCAGGTTGGGGTGTCGGTGCGGCACGTGGCCCCCCGGCCACCCCTCGGAGGGACAGCCCCTGCTGGGCGACCCCATCACAGAGCTCGCTGGTCTCCTTCCTCCCGCCCTCCGGGGAACCGGGTGTGGCTGAAAGCAGCCTCTTCCACATCCAGGTGTCCCCTGACCTGCAGCACTGGGGGGTCCTGCTCGGGGCCAGCCGGCCGCACGCCAGGCTCCCTGAGGCCACTCAGGCACAGCTGTGGTGCCTGGGTCCTGAGGGGAGGGTCAGGGGCCTGGTGACCTGGGGTGACATTCACTCTAAGAGCCCCTGGGTGGGGCGGCTGGTCAAGGCCATGGCAGGGGCGGGGGCTGACGGCCACCTGCCGCCCAGCACAGCTGCCCTTCCCCATGTCGCTGGGCAGGACCCCTGAGAGAGGTGTCGGCAGGACACATTGGGGACGGCACCCGAGACGAGGCGCAAGGTGGCGGGTGGCCGAGCGCAGGCTCTTCCTTGGGGGACGTGAGCACCCAGAGGTGTCCTGGGTGCGAAGGGCAAGCAGCGTGAGGCCGTCCAAGGCCTCCTGACCGGGCGCACCCGCCGCCCGCTTGAGGGCCCTGGGCGGGGGCCACGAGCCCCAGTCCCAGCCCTCACGGGGAGGGGACTACGCACTCCCAGGGTGCTGAGGGCGCCCGCATCTGGAGACACTGCGCGTGACGCTGGACATCCGAGGCCAGCTGCGTCCACTTGGGGGTAGCCAGCCGTCACGCGCTGACCACCCCGGGCCTCCACGCGCACACAGGGCCTTGCGTGCAGGGAGGTTGGCGGCGCCTGCTGGGCCTCAGGGAGCCTGGCCGGCTGCTCGCTCCTGTCCGCCCCTCCGCCCGCCACCTGCTCGCTGGCTGGCGGCCAAGATGGCACGCACCCGTGAGGGCAGCGCCCTCTCCTATTTGTCCCTGGGTCCCCACGAGTGCACAGCTGTGTGTTGGTTGGCCAGCGGGGAAGGGGCTCTGGAGGCAGAACCGGCCTGAGTGGGCCCCAACCCCGACAGCTCTGTGGGGACAGGCCCGGGGTCTCCCTGGGCCACCGTCCCCATCCGTAACGTGGAAGGACCACGAGCTCGACCAGCAGGACGTGAGGTGTGGTGCACGCTGGCTGGGGGGACAGTCACTGAAACCAGCAGGGGGCCCAGAGGCCCCACCACGCGTGGCACAGGCAGCGGGGTCTGACGCCAGCAGCCCCATGATCCCCCTGCTTGTTACGAAACGGCGCTCACACCAGCAAACACGTCCCCTCCACCCGCCCACGCTGGAGCGCCGTGGGCCGGGGCCACCCTGGCCACAGGGGGTGGACGGCAGGCCCTAGCTGGCGTCTCTCCTCCTGCCCCTGCCCTCATCAGTCAAGCGTGTCACTTCTCCGGGCGTCAACGTTGACAGTGAAAGGAGGGAGCAGGACAAATGCTAAGGGACACTGCCACCTTTTGAGGTATTTCTACCATTAAAAAATCAGACTCCAGTTCTTGCCTATGTCTACGAATCATGGGGGAGGGGACAGGGAGGGATAGAGGAAGGGAGAGGAGGGAGGGAGGGAGGGAGGGAGGGGGAGGAGGAGAGAAGGAGGGGGAGGAGGGAA
>PVKZ01007096.1:0-26264 GCA_004027375.1 Macroglossus sobrinus | reverse complement strand
ACAATATTGTTGCTTGTTTCATGTTATTTATTGACATCATTGTTTTATTTATGCCTTCAAGACTTAATTCAAACAGATACAGGTTTGCAAGAATCTCCAAAAGAAGTATCGAAAAAAACAAATTCAAAAACAGGTATTTTCTGAAATAATCTTTTGACTGTCATCTTGTATAATGTGTCAACCCGGATCATAAAACTTTGATGTAATGCAATGTTGTTAGAGGTTTCTAAAACCACTAGAAAAGTTGACAGCACTCAGCAACATTGTGCTCATGCCTGTGGTTTAGTATGGTGAAAGGATCAAAGCAAAATCCAGAAAGAGAGAAGGGGCACGGGACACGGTCTAGAGGAAACCAGGTGCAAGTATCTAAGAGTGGTCTCCCTCTGGAGTTTCCAGGATGCACCTGATTCCTACCGTGTCCAGTTCTGACACCACATGTGAGACGTTGTCTATCAGGACCTGGGCTCAGTGCCTGAGGTTTTTTAGACATACTAGTCACATAGGCATCCTCCCCCTGGCATAGACCCAAATTCTAGACTCCCAGAAGGAAAGCAGGTACTCAGCATGAACCACCTTGTTTCTACAGACAGTCGAGGCCCAGTGAGCCCCTCATGTCAGTTAGGAAATGGTGGACCCCTCCCCCACCAGGTTCCCAGACACCAACCAACGGTGAGCCGTTCAAGCGGGACTTGCTGAGGACTGCAGTCATAGGCCTTTTCTGTACAGTAATTACAGCCCTTACTTAATTTGGGGGGTTTTAACATTTTAATATCTGTAATATGAAGATTTCACATGGTACTTGTTTCAATCGCATCATCCATAATAAATTGCTGTGCTGTTTCCTTTTTTGACTTTTGGCGAATATTGAACAAGTATTTGTACATAAATTGCCATGGCAATTTGTATGGTAATTAAAATCTCTCCTTATCTGATGAATCTTCCCATAAAATTTTAAAATAAATGGGCATAGTGATTTCTGATTTAAAATTAGAATAAAAGTTATATTCTCATTTATAAAAATGATTCAGTTTTGATTCATGTACTAAATCCCTGTTGCGATGGTAACAGAAGATACTCAATCATATTTATCAATTATTTTCTTTCCCATGCATGCGATTAAAGTTATTTTATTGATCTATTTTTATATACTTCCTTAAGTTGTGGAGGTCATACCCATCTTCTGATATTTAGATCTTTTTCTTAAAGTTCAAGGTGACTATGTCTTGAAAACAGTACTAATATGTTAAAATATGGTAATATCAGGTCCAGCGGATATTTTGAACTTAAGAATAATAATAAGCCTTTTTTAGAGTAGTTAGTTGTAGTTAGTAGTAGTTAGAGTAGTCATATAGTTGGAACCCTACAGTGGGTATCTTTTTGTTGAAAAAATTAAAATTCCAAGGTGATTGAATGTAGTTATTCCAGATGTTCTTTGTCTTTTGTGGGTTTTTGTTTGTTTGCTTGTTTGTTCATCAGCCTAAGATCCGATGACATATGCCTTGCTAACTGAAAAAGCATGATTTTTATAAGCATTTGCCACATAATGGAGGAGCTAAGAAACATGACATCACGCACTACTGCACAGCACTAACTGTTTGGACCCTCCTGCTCCGTGAGGTGGGTCCAGACAGACTCTCCTACAACATAAAGACAGAGTCCCAAGAGTTTTTATTTTATAGGACGGGAATCACAAAGTCTTCTGTACTTATCTTACATTGGAAATAGGACCAGAAAGCATCTGTTTCCCACATTTTGCCGTGCTGCAAAGGATAATGCCTAGACACCAAGCTTCCTTAGAATAGGGTGTTTCGTCCTAAACTGAAAAGTCTTGACTGAAGAGCTAGGGAAGTTGCATGTGTTACAGCCAAATAAGTGTACTTTCTAACTGCTCTTAATGGTAGATGTCCTGAAAAGTTATGCTATTTATGTTTGACATAGTTAGCTTATGATACTAATTCTACTAATGATACATTTTCTGTCAGTTTGGTAGGGTTTGGTTAGAATTATAAAATCTCTGTAATTAGTTCACCTGCAGGTATGAAATTTTGATAAATTCCATTCTTTTTTTCTTGCCTTATACTCACTCATAGGTGGGGAAGTGAAAGTTATTGATGTATTAATTGCCTACCTCTAGTATCCTTAATATTCACCCTAGTGGAGTTCTCTGGTCTGGTCCCAAAGGAATACTTTTGCACACTGTCAGTCTAATACGTTTAAAGTTCTGTATTTTTCTATCCTTGATTTCAAAAATATTTTACTTTTTTCTCTAATAGGGAGTGAGCATTCTAAAGGAAACTCTGCATGCAGGTAGGATTTTATGGATTTTTAAAAATTATGTGTTAACTAAAGGAATACAAAGTAAAGGAACTAACACTGTTGAGTGTTCTGCTCTGTGTGAGACACTGCATTATGTGCCTAAAGTTCTCTCATAGTGTCATCATAATAGCTTTGCAAAGCAGCTTTGCTATTATTTTTCTACTTTTTATTTATTAGGCAACTGTGATTCAGGGAGGTCAATGAATTGACACACGATTACATACTTAACAAATGGCTGACCCATGATTTGACCTTCAGCCAGCTTGACTCCCAAATTCATTGTCCTGTTTCTCGGCCTATACTGATAAGTTCCTGCATATCACTTGCATCGTAATATAGTTGCAGTCAGATCAACTCAGAGAGTCCCATTTAGTTATTTGTTACTCCTGATTTAGAGTTTTCTTAAGAAGCCCAGTTATTCCAAGAATTTGTCTTAGTATCCTTGACAATTGCAGAGGTAACTAGCACCTTGTTTTACCACAGAGCCCTTGGTCTTCCATGGGCAAGGCCTAATCAGGCCAGTGTTTTTAGGTGTAATGATATCTACTCTTCTTGAGATGAATTACTTTTCTGTAAATGAAGAATATCTCTATGTAGACAATGCTATGTTAACTAAATTCGGCATCTATTTAGAGGCTATTTCTAATTGATTTTCTCTACTTACTGACTTCTCAGTCTGATTTTTCTTTAGGCTAGTACCTTACTTACTTTTATGCAAAGGTATGAAGATTTTTTATTTTTTTCCTGGAGAATGTTTTTATTCTTCCATGCATTTTCTTAATTTTTTACTTTCTTTTCTACTTTTCTTGGTGTTTCAGTTGTTCTGTTATTTCTTTCCACTTCTGTCAAATGTATTTTTTTTTCAATAGACGGAATCAAAAGCACATAGAATTTCAGGGGTTTAAGGAATCTTAGTGATTAATTAGTCAAAGAACCCTCTCATACTTCAACAGGAGTTTAACATACTGTCCAGTGGTTATTCACATAGAGAGTTTGAAGCCCAAACACATTAGAATTAGTTTTGTATATAGAATAAATGATGAAAGTGAGATTTAAATTCAGATTTCTAAGCCCAGGATTCTTTTTCTTTATCATCCTGCAGGTAGGTGAATTAATTTTAGGAAGGTGGGAACAGTGAGTCTGGTGAACTCAGTGGACCAGGGTAGGAATGGAATTAGCTGGGGAATCCAAGTTTCAAGAGGGAAGGCATTGGGTGACTCATTTAACTTGTTTTCCAGGAGCAGGGAAATGGAGAGCTCCTATTCTTGGTCACTCGAGCCCATCCTAGTATTAGGCGTCTGTGCCTTCAGAGGTGAAAGATTTAAGGGTTGGGGACAGCCATGGAGCGCTGCGGAGAGGGCATTGGGAGTGGGAAGGATAATAGCAGCATGTACATTTGTTCTTAGACTTTTGTACATTCAACTTTCAGACATTTCAACTATTACATTGAATGCCATGTACTGTTTGAGGGTAAAAGAAGAAAAGGAGTCACCTTAAGTAGTGGTTTCCATGCTAAAGAACCAAGACGGCCATTTTCGACTAACAGAATAGTTTGAACCAGGGAGAAACAATGGAGAAGGGACAGTGCATCTTCCTACTTTGATTTAGGTGGTCAGATTTGTTGTAGTTCAGGTTACAAAAGTTATGTCAACCATGATTTAAAATTTCAATTTTAAATAAGTAAGTAAAAAATAAGTAAAAGCTTTATTTAAAACAGATTAAATTTAATTATATCAAGAAACTTTATTTAATATACAGGTAGCTGACTATTCATGCCCCCTTTTTGTTGTTCTTTTAAAGACATGAACTTACTTATTTTTGTCATATATTTTTACTCTCAAGTCGTGTAATAAAACCTGATGTGGATGATTCGTGGCCTGAATCAGATGATGAAGACTTCTGTTTTGAGAAGAAGGTATAATGCTCTAGCATAAAATTAATTTTGCTGTTCTGAATTTAGTTTTGTGTAGGACTTACTTGAAAATATAGCCATGGTCTGCCTATCATTGTTTGTGTTTGTAATGGAAAATTGGTTAGAGCAAATAGCTTTGTAGAAATATAAATATTTGTGTTTTTTTTCTTTTTTTCCTTTATAATTACTGAAGGTGGGGGGCAAGAAAAAGAATGGGCTTGGCAAATATACAGGGCTAGAAAAAATATATTGGAAAAATGTTTCTCTCAATGGAGGAGAAATAAAATTTTGTGAAGGATAATGATTCTTAATGTGGCTTTAATTATACCAACATAACTTTTATTCATGGCTAAATGAAATCTTTAATGGATTCAATTACTTATTGTAATAAACACAAAGTTCATTGTGCCTTTCAGTTTCAAAATTATACAGCATGTAATATAAAGTTTTTTTTTACAGTTTTTATTTTGGTATGATATATTTGTTAAGAGGAAGTTTTTTTGTTTCTATCCTGGGTTTTGTACTCTAAAATAAAATTAGAAATTGTGCAAGTTTAGAAATGTGTGTTCTCTTTCTCAAAACCCATATCACAAAGGGATTCCACTGTGTTCTAAGTCATTGCATTAAGAATATATTTAAAAGTCTTTATGTAATTGAAAAATACATGTTTTGCTTAAAATGATAACCATTTCTGGAAGTAGAGATAATAACCATATGTTAATACTTTAAATTTCATTTTTGTTGTTTTTAAAAAATATTTAATTTCAATTACATTTGACTTTCAATATTGTGTTAGTTTAAGTTGTGTAGTCTAGTGTTTAGGCATTTATAGCAGTGGTCCCTAATTTCTGGACTGTGAACTGGTACCAGTCCATGGCCTGTTAGGAACTAGGCTGTCTAGCAGGAGGTGAGCAGCAGGCCAGCAAGTGAAGCTTCATCTGTATTTGTAGTTGCTCCCTAGCGTTAGCTAGTATCACCACCTCAGCTCCACCTCAGATCATCAGGTATAGATTCTCATAGGAGCACTGGTCCCTGGTGCCAAAAAGATTGAGGACCGCTGAACTATAGAACTTACAGTGATCTCCCTGATACGCCTAGTTATGCCTGACTCCATACACTATTAAGGCAATATTATCGACTATATTGCCTATGCTATATTTTACATTTTATGACTAGTTTGTAATTGCCAATTTGTACTTTCTAACCACTTGAAATTTTTTATGCAGTTCCTGACCCCCCTCCTACCTGGCACCATCAGTTTATTCTCTGTACCTATGAGTTTATTTCTCTTTTGTTTGTTTGTTTTTGTTGTTTTTTAGATTCCACAAATAAGTAAAATTATATGGTATTTGTATTTCTCTCTTCGATTTATTTCACTTAGCCTAATACCCTCTAGGTTCATCCGTGCTGACACAAAGAATAAAATTTCATTTTTTATGGCCAGGTCATATTTTATTTTATATGCACCACCTCTTCTTTATTCATTTATCTATCAATGGACTCTTAGGCTGCTTCTCTATTTTGGCTATTGTAAATAATACTGCAGTGGACATAGGGATGCATATTTCTTTTTGAATTAGTGTTTTGGATTTATTGGATAAATGTCCAGGAGTGATATTGCTGGGTTATATAATAGTTCTATTTTTAATTTTTTGAGAAAATTTTATACTGTTTTCCATTATGGCTGCACCAATTTGCAGTCCTACCAAAAGTGCACAAAGGTTCCTATTTTTCATATCCTCACTAACACTTGTGGTTTGTTGATTTAGTGATAGCCATTCTGGCACTTGTAAAGTGATACCTCATTGAGGCTTGAATTTCTCTATGATTAGTGATGGTGAGCCTCTTTTCATATGTCTCTTGTCCACCTGTGTGACCTCTTTGGAGACGTGTCTTCTCAGGTTCTCTGCTCATTGTTTAATTGGATCATTTGTCTTTTTGATGTTAAGTTGTATGGGTTCCTTATATAGTTTGGATGTTAAGCCCTTATCAGATGTGTCATTGGTGAATATCTTCTCCCATTCCTTAGGGTATCTTTTTGTTTTGTTGATGGTTTCCTTTTCTGTGCAAAAACTCTTTGGTTTGATATCAGATGTATGGGTTTTGTTCTCTTATCTATTCAGCCACCCTATGTCTTTGGATTGGAGCATATCATTCATTTGGATTTAAAGTAATTATTATTAACTTTGTAGTTATTTTGATTTTATTATTTGTATATTTGATCTCCCCCCCTTCTTCTTTAAGATGTCCCCTTGACATTTCTTGTAATACTTATTTGCTAGTGATAAACTCCTTTGGCTTTTTCTTTTTTGGATACCTCTTTATCTCTCCTTCCATACTAAGTGATAACCTTGCTGGAAACAGTACTCTTGGTTATAGGGTCTTGCTTTTCATCACTTTGACTATTTTCTGCCAATTGCTTCTGGTGTGCAAAGTTTCTGTTGAGAGATCAGCTGACAGTCTAATGGGCGCTCCCTTGCACATAACTAAATGCTTTTCTTTTACTGCTTTTAAGAATCTCTCTCTACTTTGCCCACTGGCATTTTAATTTTGATGTGTCTTGATGCAGACCTCTTTGGTATGGGACTCTCTTGTGATCACTGGGCTTGTTTGTCTATTTCCTTCTTTAGATTAGGGAAGTTTTTTTGTCATCATTTCTTCAAATATATTTTCAATTCCTTGCTCTCTCTCTTCTCCTGGTACCCATTTGATACAAATATTGGTATGCTTGATTTATCCCAGAGTTCCCTTAAACTAATCTCTCTCTTGATTTTTCATTTTGCTCTTCTTATTGGGTATTTTCCACTACCTTGCCTTCCAAATCGCTGATGCGATCCTCTGCTTCATCTAATCTGATATTGATTCCCTTGAACAAATTCTTCATTTTGGTTATTGTCTTCTTCATTTCTGACTGGTTCTTATTTGTGGTATCTATGTCCTTTTTATGTTTCTATCCCTTTGTTGAAGTTCTCACTGAGTTCATCTCTTCTACCCCTAAGTTGATTAAACATCCTTACAAATAGTATTTTAAACTCTGGTAGATTGCTGGCCTCTATTTTGTTTAGTTATTTTTCAGGTTTTTTCCCCCTGTGCTTTCATTAGAAACATGTTTCTTTATCTCCTCATTTTTGCTGTCTCTCTGTGTTTGTTTCAACGCATTAAGTAGGTCTGTTAAGTAACCCAGTTTTGGCAGAGTTGCCTTATCTAGTTGGTGGGGCCCAGTGGCAACATCTTTTTGTGACCTAAGCCCAGTGCTCCAGAAGTGCCTCTTGTGTGGGTTATGTGTGCCCTTCTGTTGTAGTTGAACCTTGACTGTTTTTGGTATGTCAGTGTGTGGAATTGACCCTCTGCTCCTAAATGTGAGGAATGGCTGTGGATGAGTTGTTTTGTGTGGGATTGGCTGAGGCAGGTCTCTGGTGCCTGCTGAGTCTGTTTGTTGGGTGTGTCATGTGTGGTCTAACGCCAGTGACTAGGTATGCTGGTTCTTGAGCCTCTTGGGATAGGTCCCTGTGCAGGCCCATGTCAGCTGCTGCTGGTGCCTGACCTAGGGTTACCTTGTAGGAGCTACCAAGTGATCTATGGTTAGTAGCTGCCTGTGCTGAGCTTGGAGGCTCTTGGGAGAGGCTTTGCTGCAAACAGAGGCTGCTTCCAGCACTGCTAGGCTGCTAAGTTAGAGGTATAGAGCACATGGAGGCCAGGTGCTACATTTTGAGGTTTGTAGACCTTTGAAAGAGGCCAGCCACCTGTGAGTAACAGCCATTGGTCCTGTTTAAGACCTGTGTGTAAGTTGAGTTGGGCCAGTTCTGAGAGAATCACCAGGGTGGGGGGTTTGATGGACACTCAGATTAGGAGCCTGGCTGCACCTGCAGGCTGCTTTGGGGAGGGCTCAGCTATGTTGGAAGAGGTCTACACAATGAAACAATGTCGCCCACCTATTGGTCTGAGGAGTTAGGGCTCAGTGAAGAAACAAAAAGAGGGAGAGAGCTTCCCTTTCAGCCCTTGCCCTGAAGCTAGGCAATTCAGTTCCTTTTCAAATATACTTGATGTCTTTCGAGCTGCTGCCCAGTACTGGAGCTCAGAGCTTGTGCCTCTTTCAGGGAGTAAGTCTGCGCATGGGCCCTTCATGAGAAACTCCTGGCACTCTAGCCGCTACCCATCTCACCTGGACTGAATCCCTGCTGAGTTTTACAGCCAGCTTTTAAGGATACTTCTCTTCCCCCACACCTAGGAATCTGCTGTGGGGCTAGGACTTCTCGCTGCTTAGCGTGGACCTCCACAGCTGAGCTATCCCTCCTTGTTTTTAAGCACCGCACGTGGTTGTGGGTCCAGCCTGTTCCAAAGTCTCCAGCCTTTTACCAGTCTTGACCTAGTTTTTCTGTATATCCTTAGATATGGGTTCTGTTCAGCTAGTCATCAGGTGGTTCTCAAGGCTGGTTGTTCCATAATTTCATTGTAATTTTGATGTGGCTCTGGAAAGAATCAATCATAGCATTTACCGACTCCACAAGCAAGACCAGATATTTTTGTACTGTAGGTGTTAAAATTATCTACCCAGCGTCCATATATCACAGTCTGAAATTTCAGATGTTTTGTTATAGTTATTTAAATACTCATTTAAAAATCCTTGCATCACTATAAGCTACTAGAGGTTAGGAAACGTAATTATGCATATCTTGGAGGACCTAGGATAAGTTCTTGTATGTAAGAAGCATTTGAATAGTTTAAATGCAAAAAAATGAACAAAGGCAAATAGTGTTTTGTGTAATAAAATGTTACAAGTCATATGTAAGGCATAAAATATCAAAATAAAATCTATTTGAATACCTTGAAATAAGGCTTAAACTTGTATTCCCTTTTAATGTATAAGACTTATAAATTTAATTGAGTTATATTAAGAAAATATGGCATAAATAAGAGGGAAATAAATAATAAGTGATAAAGTAAGAAAGTAGGATATTTTTTAGTATCCTTCAAATATAAATTTAGGATTCTAGATTAAAATTGTCGGCTTTTACTTAGCCCCATCTTATATTGCATTAAATATATACTTTCAAGCCATACATTTCTTCTTAGAATTTTGATTACCAATTATTTTCTCAAGTGGAAAGTAGATGTGTTAGGAACATTTCTTTTCCTAGTATTTTTTTTAATCTCTTTAGTGGTAATTTATAGCTTTCAAATCATCATAGATAACCATGTTTAAATAATTGAATGACTTATTTTATACTGACACAATTAAACTTTTTATTACTGTAATATTTATAAATAATAGAGCAATATAAGCATTATTACAGAATCTCCTATGAACAGAAGCTTTGTTTTACATATTTATATGTTTGTATATTTTATATATATTTTTACATGCAATATATATAAACATATTTTTTCAAATTTTCTGTTTATATATAACATATATAGTTTATATATAATTTATTTATGTATTTTTATAAAATATATTTTAATTTTAATAAATATTTTAATAAGTGACATAGTAAAAATGTAGCAGAGGCTTTTGTTCTTTATGATTTATTCCTAGAATAATTGTTTTCTTGCAGAAGAAATTTCTTCAGTGTCTGTTTTTTTTTGGTACATCTCTCTCTGCCTCAATTTTCAACCTATGAGGCCCTTGTTTCTTGTTTAGTATGTATTGGCTTACACTCATTAATTATTGCCTCACAGGTTTATTCTTTTTTTCTCTCTCTCTTTCTTAGAAAGAGCTGAATTTGAACAATCTATGGTTTTTAGCTTTTGACAAACAGAATGTTTAAATCCAACCCATCTACATAGGATACTACTAACACCTAAACTCTTGTATTTTCCCCCACAAGAATTAGTTCATGTCAATAAAAATCATGCAAACACATTTCAAAATATAACAAATAATTAATTTCAATTTCTTAATGTTAATTTTTGTTCTGTGGTACTCTAAATTACATAGTTTAATGGATATCATGGTATTTGGATAATAATCATTTAGCGGTCAGGAAAGAAATATATTTGGGTTACTATGTCCTCTGTCATAATCCTCAACCCATGAGAAGATGTAGGTTTCTGTGTGGCAGACTTGGATATGAATCTATGTGAGAACAATTTCAAAGCCTGTGTTCTTTCTCTGAGATCACACTGTAATGGTGAATATTGTCATTCTTGTTAGCAAATATGATACTTAAAGCTATGAATTTTCTTCTAGAATGTCGTGAATCCAAATGTAGAAAAGATAATGTCTGTTGTTCAGCAAGCACTGAAAAACAGTAAGTTATTTGATGATTGACTATTTCTTATGTCATTCACTGACTTGAAGTTACAGATATTTTCATGTACTCTTTACTTTGTTTTTACTGTAGTAGAAGAAAAATATGGCACTTTGAGGAATGAGAAGGAGACCTCATCTGTGGACAATCAAGCTCATTGTGAAAATGAAGATGGGAGTGCAACCCTTTCCAAACTATCAACTGCAGTACACGTTTGTTCTCCTCATGATTTTCTATTTAATGAAAAGTATCCTAGGAAGAAATGAAAGCTCTCAAAATGATAACAGAAAACAAGCATAATAATAAGAGAGACATATATACAAGATTGGGACTTATAAAAGTTCTTGAAAGTAAACAATTCTTATTTATGCTATTACAGAAGGAAAGAATTAGAAAGCACTAGAAGGTAGATGAGGAGGGGGATGAAAGAGAAAAATTCATTTGAGAAGGGCAAAATGAAAATCAAGATTTAATTAGAAAGTCAAGATGAGGAAATTATTATAAAGATGCAACAGAAATAGAGGGTTAAGGGAGAGCCAGAACCTGCCAGATTATAAAATATGATAACAATTATGTTAAAAGCATATTAAGGAAAAGAAAGCTGGGTAATGAAAAAAAAATGCTCAGACTTTTCTCAATTACTTATAACTGATTTTTATAAGGAACTGAAGTAATATTTAATTCTCATATTTTTTGGTGGTTGAAGTTTTAATTTGAAAAAAATTTTTTAATCTTCACTTATAAACTCAAGTTTATTTCTATTCTTTCTCTTTGACCTTCTTCAAGCCAATTCCAGAGTTCCGTGGTCTGTTAGGTATACACTGAATCTGCTTGTCTGCTCATCCAACATTCAAATGTAACATTCTTCCCCCTTAACCTAATACCACCGCAGCTTTTTCATCTCTTGAAAAACACTTTTTAATATTAAATGTATTAGGGTGACATGGTTAAAACAATTATACAAGTTTCCAGGGTAAAAGTCAATAATACATCATATGTATTCTACATTGTGTGTTCACCACCCAAAGTTAAATTTACTTCCATCACCTTATATTTGACCCCCTTTACCCTTATATGCCTCCCCTCTCCCCACTTCCCCTCTGGTAACTACTGAACTGTTGTCTGTCTATGGGTCCCTGTTCTTCTTGTTCATTTGTTGCTGTCAGTTTTATATCCCACATATAATCTCAAGATCTGTCTGTCTTGTAAAAAACGACATTATTTCATCTCATGGTCTAGTAACATTCCATTGTATATGTGTATTGCACCTTCTTTATCTAATCATGTAACAAGGTGTGTTTCATTTGTTTTCACATCTTGGCCACCATGAATAAAGCTGCTATGAACATCGGGGTGCATATTTCTTTATGGATGTTTGCAAATTTGGGGGGTAGATACCTGGAAGAAGGATTGCTGGGTCATATTCTAGTTCTATTCGTAATTTTTTGAGGAATGTCCATACTGTTTCCCATAGTGGCTTTACCAACTTACATGCCCAGAAGCTGTGTCTTAAGGGTTTCTTTTCCCCTACAACCTCTCCAGCTCCTGCTATTACTTGTTCTGTGGATGATAGTTATTCTGACAGGTGTGAAGTGGTTGTTATTCATTGTGGTTTTGATTTCAATTTCCCTAATAACTAGCAATGTTCAGCATATTTTCATATGTTTGTTGGACACTTGTAGGTCTTCTTGGGAGAAGTCTGTTCACGTCCTCTGCCCATTTTTCACTGGATTTTTTTTATTATTGATGAGTTTTATGAGTTCTCTGTACATTTTGAATAGCCTCTTGTCAGAAGAGTTTGTTGCCAATAGCTTCATTTATTCAATTGGTTGCCTGTTGTTTTGATGGTTTCTTTTGCTGTGCAAATGCTTTCTAGTTTGATATTTTCCCATTCATTTATTTTTGCTTTTACTTTTCTTGCCTTTGATATCAAATTCATAAAATCCTCTCTAAATCCAAGGTCCATGAGTTCAGTATGTATGTTTTCTTCTATGCAATTTATTGTTTCAGGTCTTATATTTAGATCTTTGATCTATTTTGGGTTCATTTTGATGTATCGTTACAGATAGCAGTCTATTTTTACTCTTTTGAATGTGACTTTCCAATTTTCCAAGCACCATTTATTGAAAAAACTTTTCGAAAAGTAAGAAGTTGACTTCTTCATCCCCAATTTGGATGCCTTTTATTCCTTTCTCTTGCCTGATTTCTCTAGCTAGGGCTCTCAACACCATAGTGAATAAAAGTGGCGAGAGTGGGAAACCGTGTCTTCTTGTACCTTATCTGAACCGTTAAGTATGATGTTAGCTGAGGGTTCATCATATATGGCCTTTATGATGTTGGGGTACTTTCCTTCTACACCCATTTTATTAAATGTTTTATTCAGAAATGGATGCTGTATTATCAAATGCTTTTATTGCATCTATGGATATGATCATATAATTCTTACATTATTTGTTTTCTTATGTTCATATTTACATTGCTGCCAGAAGGATTCTTCTAAAATATATTCGAGACAATGTAACTCCTGTGTTTATTTAGTGGCTCCCCATTACACAAATGTAAAATTCATAAGCCAGCATGACCCTTGCCTTGTTTAGTCTGGCTCTGCTTCTTCAGTTTTACCTCTTCATTTCATTCCCAGTGTTCCAATTTTACCATATTACTTTGGTACCCTTACTTTCCTCTTGCTTTGCTCATGCTGCCCTTTCAAGAATGCCCTTTCTGACCACCCTCTGTACTTAGGTTATCTTTCAAGATACAGCCCCTATCTTTGTGCATTTCCTGAGCATCCCAGTTAGAACTAACTGCTGTCTCCCTTACTGTACTTTCCTCACTTCAGTTGTAGATGTAGCAAAGGACACTTTCTGTTCTTACCATATTCATGTATCTCTACCCTACTAGAAGATAGGACACAAACTTTTATTTCTATTTCCTGTTTTTCCTAGGCTAGTTCCTATAATTTGATAGAGAAAATGTTTATTGTCTTCCTGAGTGAGTGAGTGAATGAGCGAGTGAGTGAATAAATATGATGTGTTCTGATGCTGGGTTTTGGTTTTGTTTTCTTTTGTTTTCATAGGAAGAAGAAACAAAGCCAGCAATTGAAAATGAAGAAAATGGTAATAATATTGTTGAAAGTGCTCCACAAGAACAAACAAATAATGACAATTTGATTTGTGCTGATGGAACACAAGAAAATGATACAAATGGTAATTTGGTGATGATCTATCAATTTGTTCTATGCTTAAATGCTGATATAAACAAATCTAAAGTGTGTAAATCCAAATATTGTATCTATTTCTTTAAGCATTTTTTTGCTTTTTTTCTTCAAAAGTATCCCAACTACTACATCTTTTTCTTCTTGTAAATGCTTCACCCCTCTGAAATTCTTTTCTGCTCTTTCTTACTTTAATTTTATTGAAATATTTATGATTGAAGATAGACTAGTATATGTATTTAAAATTTATATAGTAATAAATGCTCACATGAATGTGTCTATAACTACATTTTATTATTAAATGTCAGCATTAGGTTCAGAAAAAAAGGAAGATGAAGAATCACCTTGGGATTCTGAGGTATTGTCTTATATTATTATTTTAAATATCAGCATTGAGTGATTTTAGAACATAAAGGTATGCTTTGACTTTACCTTATCACCTCTGCATTTCCCATACGAATTATTTTCTCATGTTTTTTTTTACCATAATTAATAAAATTACCAATTGCTAAATAGAATAATACTGCATAGTACAATTTTGCTAACTTGCAAGACTTGCATAATGAAATTAGTATAGTATAGTATAAAATACTGAGGTTTCAAAGTTATAAGAAATTAGTTTGGGTTCTGAAGTTTATCTAAAAAGAAGAGAATTATTCCAGCTCAACCTATGGCCAAATGTATGATTCTATGGTGTATATGGATGTGTGAATCTTCCAATGAGTTTCTGAAAAAGAAAAAAAAATCAGTTTGTACTGTAGTTTTTTTTTTAATATCTTGGAATTTGAAAAGGTAATGCTAGGGACTTTGAAGTTTTATTATATTTGGATTGTCATGTTGTTCACAAAGACCATTTGCAGAGAAGGGAATGTGTGGTGAATGGTGATAATATATAGGATTATACTAACAACAATTTGGTTAGTCAAATTTTGATAAGTGACAAGTTTGGGACAGCATGCATTGAGTACCTTTATGGCAATCATACTTGTTATAAGGTAAGCATAAAGTAATGATGAGCTAATCTAAGGTGACAGTTATAGAAAGAGAAGAAAAGTGTGATCTCTTAGCTACAGGCATCTGCTGCCTCACAGGTCAAACACTGTATTTGAAGTCCAAGACATGGTAGCATCCTTGATCACTCACTCACTAGCTGTTGGATTTGGGAAAACTTGTTTTTAACCTGTTGGAATGTCAGTGACCCCATTCATAATAAGGATACTAATCTTACCTTTTAGGTGTGTGTAATGAACAAATGTGGTAACCGATGTGAAAACATGTAAATGGTAAAGTGTGCTATGGAAATGTAAGACAATGATCACAGTGTATTTAGTGGCTTGCTCACTATTGAGGACAATAAAATGTCAGTAGTGTCAATAACAGAATGAAAATGTTAGAGCAGGCATGTGGATTTTAAATCTGAAGGATGTTAAGTTTCAGTAGACATTCATTGGATATATCCTGAGGATATGTAATACTTTAGTATTTGAAGCCTTCTTGCTAAGATCTTAAATGTGTGATCTGAACTAATTGTCTGTTCTGGAAGACCCACTATGTGCTGGGCAATTAGATCTTGAATCTAGAAATTGAGGTGTTAGGTAGTAGAGGTAGGAGCAAATGACAAATAATCCATTTAATGTCACTCTCTGTGCTTCATATAAAAAAATTGTAGAGAATGTTAGGTTATAGAATATTGGGGAAGTTTATAGTTGGAGTGGGACTGGGAGTGGCATTGAGGTGGTCAAAAAAAATGTTTCTGAGGGTGACAAAAGCTTCCAGGTGAAGCATGAGAAGGCTCCAGTCACGTGAAGGTCTCAGAGAAGGACATGCTGGAGAGAGAACAATATATCACATCTGCTCTGCATTTTACTCTATTATCTTAGAAGGACCAGGAAACAGGAAGTGGGTAACCATTATTTACCATTTTTATTAGTGTTTTTGAATGTTGAAAAAAAATATACATAATTAGTGTCTGGCACATTTTAAATTGTTAATAAATACTGCTATTCTCCTATTAAAGCTTACTGTACTTTTTTGAATAGTTCCATAACTGTATGTAAACTTTTTTGCTGCTATTTAAACATAATTTCAAGAAGAGTTTTCTTGCTTTGCCATTTCATTCAATCATTTTTTTCTAACAAAATTTTATCAAATAATTGTTAGCTTTTTTCAAGCCCTTGTTTACCTATATGAAACAGATTCTACAATGTTCTGTTTATATTCAACATGACATACTTCAAGGTTTCTTATCATGTCAAGTATCTTAGTTCTTGGTTAAAATGTGCATATAAATCATTAATTTGTCTAGGAAAGTATTTACTCTGGCCTTCCATGCTCAATTTTTAGTCAGTAGCCAAATGAAGACCAAGACAGTCTTGATCTAAATAGCATACTATGAGATTTTCTATTTAAATGTTTCTGTTTTTAATACAAGCTTTACTTATTTTTAAGTCTAATGGCTTTTAAAGTAGGAAATTTAGATATTTTCTTAGAAGGAAATAAGAAATATTAATGCGTGTCATTATTAATATAAATTTTAACAGACTTTCTCTGGAAGTGTTCCAGGAAATTACGTTGTTTATTTACCTGAACCTGTAGAAGAAAGTATAAAAAATAAACCAAATGAACAAGTAGAAGGTAAGAACTTTAAAAAAAGTAATGTGACAGAATATTGACTTAAAACACTGATACTCATATAGTCTAATAGTAAAGAAAATCACCTACTAAATGCATACAAAAAAAAAAGAAAGAAAGAAAAAAGGAGATCTGAAACAGATTAAATTGAGAATGCTACTACAGGTGCAAATTATTGTTCCACCAAGATACTCAAAGATCTGAGGAAAGTCGGGAAATAAGGACGGAATAAAGAATAAAAGAGGGAATAAAGGAGGAGAAAGGTAGAAATTATAGGGAGTTAAGGAAAAAGAAGCAAGTATATAAAGTGGAAGGTGATAAAGTAATTCTTGAGAAAAAGGCAAAGCAGAGTATTTGAAATGTGGGAAGAATATAAAGCAAGCTTCCAGCACCAAAACTTGTCAGAGAAGTACAGCAAAAGATCCCCACTCTTAGCCTTTTTCTCACTGTTGGAAAGGCAGTAGAGAGTGAGATACCTGATCATGTAGAGCTCTGTTTCATCTACCATGGATGCACATGAGCACTTGTGGACAGCTATAAATGTATATAGTTTAGTGTCATGTAAGATGGGGCTACATCATAGAATAGAATTATATAGTCAAAAGAAGAACAGTGTAGAGCAGGAGAGTGCAGGGTCAGGTATGAGGAGATCAGAGAATGATAATCTGATTAAAAAAATCCATTAGAAAGTTTATGAATTCTAATGCAGTTTAGTTTTTGAAGAAAATAATAGCAGCAGGTCTGGCATTCTGCATTTCTCACAAGCTCTCAAGTGACATCAGTGTTGCTGGTCTGTAGACCGTGCTCCAAATGGAGAGGGTGTTGACTTCTCTGCAGAGAAATGTGAAAGAAGAGCCGTCAGATAGTTCCAGACATGAAAGAATCAAGGAACAGCATTGTATTATTTTTACTTCTGTGTATGTTTGTAACCAAAAGGAAGCAGGGAGATGAAGCAATAGCAATTATAGGTGTAAAGTACTAGAGCAGAAAGGAGAAGTCAGGACAATCCACAGAAAGAATGGTAAATGAGGAAGAATCAAGACCATGGGACAAGGAATTAATTTGAAGAGGAAGGGAGATAGTGAATGGAGGGAGGGAGGAACGAAAGGCGTTAACTAGGTAATTTGAGAGTCCATGGGGAAATCTGAGAGCCCCCACTTTAGAAGGCTTTAGAATATTTGCGTTGAAACAGAAGATGAGATCACTGCTGCTCCAGAGAAAGTGTGAGGAGAGCAGTAAATGGTAGACACTCATTTATCCTCCCCATGATTATCAGGCGTCAAAGGTGTATGTTCCTTTGGTATTTGTTTTTCAAATAAGATTAATTTGAATATAGAAGCATTGGTGATATTTTAAGGTAGCTATTTTTTTGATAAGGTAGCTGTTTCATAAAAATTCTTAAAAGACTAGCATGATAAACAAAACCCAGTTAACTTTGAAGTCAAAATTATTATAATCAACTAACTTAAAATTGTTATCTTCAGTACATATTATACTGATTTTATAATATAAGAGATTTTTAATATGTAATATTTCTTTGTCATTTAAATTTATTTCTTTTTAATAACCATATTTCAATATTGAATACTCATTATGCATTATTTATTAGTTATATTTTATATACCTTTTTGTATGAGTGGATCAAGAAACTTTAAGATGGCTAAACTGGAGAATACAATAAATAGAGGCACACCAGTAGCCCCCATTGGTATGGAGAAAAAAGAACATTTTTTATTAACTATTTTTCTACAAGTATATATCCAAGCTGATCATTTTTTAACACTGTGTCTGTTGACAAATGTATTATGAATTCAACTGAACTCTCATTGCAACTGTGAAAGTGTTGAATTACCAGACAAATTGAAGATCATAATGAATACTTGTAGCATCATGGTATAAATGATTCTGAAGTGTTGCATTAAAGAGATTCTGTTGCATTCTATTATCAGGCTTCACATGGATCCTGTAAGGGTGGTGATTTGTTCCTCTGATGAAAGATCACATTTCACCCATCAGTCAGCATGTTGAAGTTGGTATATGCACACTTTTAGAGTTCAGTTATAGTCATTTGAAACATAAACTTATATTTCTGTTTTTTCTTCAGTACAAATAGCAGATTCAAATATCTGTTTTGTTGCTGTTCTAACCTCGCACTCAAGGGAAAAAAATCCACTGACACCTAATGTAGTCATTTCCAAAGCCAAGTGTGAGAATTTGGCTCCAAACTAACTCTGCAGGATTCCCAGAGGTTAATTTTGTCAGCTTATTTGAATTCTGACCTTAACCTAGGGTAAAGTTTCCATTGCCGACATGCCTATTGTGTTTTAACTGTATTTCATCTTAGTGCTGTTACACTGCTAATAATAAGCCAACCAGACATTCTGATTAGCAGACTGTGTATGTGTGTGTCTACAGTATCTTTGTTTATTAAAAATAGAAGTAGTTAATCATAATGCATATTTGGTAGACACAATCTTTTAAAACAATAATTTTAAAACTTTTTGGCTTACGATTCTTTCATACTATTAAACGTTATTGAGAATTCCAGAGAATTTTTTTGAAGTGGGTAGTATCTATCGATAGTAAAATATTAGGAACTAAAACCAAAGAATGTAATCACAAGCACACACAGTCACACAGTTCATTATTAGAGTTATAATGTTACCACATATTATGTCTGTGTAAAACTCTCCTGTACAATTATAAGAGAATGAAAGTGAAAATGGTCAATGACATTGAGCATTTCTGTCAAAATAGTTTTGACCTCTTGGACCTCCTGAGCTAAGGGACTTTGGGACTCCAGTGATTCTCAGATGACACTTGAGAACCACTATTTTAAACCTCATACATGTGAAACGATGAAGGGAAACATGCTTTAAAGTTTCACTTCTACATTTGTTCCTTTTTTTTCATTCACGTGTTTTAAAAAGTATAAATCTGAGAATTTTGTTTTAAAAACAGGAAAGTATATTTTTGTTGTATATTTATCTCTCGTCTCATGGTATGCCGTACTCTTTGGAGCTAAAGTGGACTTAGCCTGATCCTATTTTCACACAGAAACAATGAGGTCACCCAAGGCTGTCATTTCTCATATAAATTTGTTTATCTAAGGGATAAAAATATAAATTCTGAAGATTTTGATGCATTCAGAAAAGACTATCTTACTGTAATTAAGTAGTCTCTTATTTGAACTAATACCTTTCATTAAAAGACTTTTTAAACTGTGAATGTTTGTCATGTATACTTAAACTTAGAATAAATAATTAGACATAAATTTTGATAATAACAAAAAATTTATACCCTGAAGAATCTTTATTATTAAGCAAAGCTTTTACAAAAAAAGACTATAATAAAAATTGCTGAGAGACGATAATTAACCTATTTATGTCAATGGTAAGTATAAGACACATCAAATAAAATAGACTGTGAAGGAGTGGTGTGCTTTGGGAGACAGAATGACATGGGACCACAACTCAGAAGACAGAATTTTTACAAGTTAGTCAAATCTGTGTTATGATGTACATTGTAATAAATGAAAACTTTATTTTCAGTTTCTTCAGACTGGGATTCTACCAGTTTGCCCAGCATTCATGAACCTTGTCAAAGAACTGGGGATTTGAAAGATGATAAACATCTATTCGTATCACAGTCGATGATGCCAAATCAGTCAGCATCCACAGACTTTGGACACATGAACTTAGAAAGTAAAGAAACGGCACATATTGGAGCTGTGTATCTAATAGGGTCTACTATGCTCCACAACCTACGTCAATCACAGCTACCAGAAAAAGGAAAGAGCAAAGAAGGTAATAAAGACACAAAAAGAGTTTAACCCTAGACCATCTCTGCGTGGTTTCACCATACTTCTGAATTTTCAAAAATCCTTTTGTGGCAAAATCTGTTTATACAATGTACAACCAAACAGAATACCTTTTAAGAAGACATTTGCATTTGTAATCTAAACAAAGTAACATATATATGAATAAGAAAGAATTAGAAGAAAGATGATTTTCATTTACATTAGTACTTAGCATCCACTTGGCAGTGTGTAGCAGGATTTTTCTTTTAGAACTTTGGAACTAGATGGGAAAACTGGATAGGGATCTAAAGATTGCCAACTGAAACAAAATGTGTGTGTGGTTTATTTTTTTTTTTGGCTTTGTATTTATAGCACTGAATCCACACGCATTAGTTGTAACTATACTCAGTGTAACCGAAAAAGCACCTTTTTGTATTTTTTATTCCTTTATATATTTTAGAGTTTGTTTTTCCAGCAGGAATGGGAATCATTGAGCATTTGCTACATAGTCCTTCATCTCATCTGTGTCTACATACTTTGTAACCTTTTTCAAATTTATTTTCCACTATATTTATTGGAGTGACTTTGTTTAATAAAATTGTATAGGCTTAAAGTATCCAGTTCCAGACTACATCATCTGTATATCACATCGTGTGTTCATCCAAAGTCAAATCTCCTTCTGTCACTATATGTTTGACTCCCTTTACCCTTTTCTACCTCCCTTCATCCCCCCTTTTCCTCGGTAACCACTAAACCCTTTTCTGTGTCTATGAGTTTTGTTTGTTTGTTTGTTTGTGTCTTGTGCATTTATTGCTTCCGTTTTTATATCCCACATATGAATGAATTCATATGTGAAGCTTTATTTTTAATGAATAAATAGTTCACAAGGAATATTGATTTTATGGCGTGCTGTATTATTTAAAAGATATATGGACAACCAATTTTAATTCTACAAGGATACTCATTCTATTGACTGACTACATCTAATATGTGTTTCATTTTCTGTATCATTAATTTAGTGCCCTTTATCAGTCGTATGATAAGGTCTTAAGTAAATAAAACATACAGTACTTTTTTTCACACCTATAGTTTTATTTTCCTCCATTCCTTACCTGTACAATTAATACTGTGTTTATAAGAGATTTTCAGTTATCTCCTAGAGTAGTGACTGAAAGCTATAAATTCAAAGTTATTTACATATCTATACAAGCCTCTTCTTCATGAGCTCAGGAGATGCAAGAAGCAGGAATTTTAAAACACTGACACAGGAATATGTGGAACAGAAAAACTACAAAACAAATTCAAGCAAATTAAAAGTGTTCATGCAGTTCATTTCCCTTTGTATCTGATACCTTTTACAAAGCAATGAGTAGTGTCTAGTTCTCCAGGAATCCAGGATCTGTGCATTTTTCATCTTCCTCTTAAATATTTCTGGAAAAATTTTCTCAGTTCAGTTCTGGACCATCTTTATTTTGCATATTGCCTTTTAATTCATCTCCCTCCATTCATATACCTTCAAATTCATCACTACCACAGCATTTAGAGTGATGGATCTTAAATGCAAATAGGATGAGGAAACACTCATTAAACCGTATCACTCCCTGGCTATCTTAAAGTGTATATAAAGCTTTTATAATCTGACTTATTCCAAACCTTCACCTTGAACTCTTTCTACTGTCTACTCTTTCCTCTGGCATTACTGAACTGCAGGTGATGCCCTCCTCACCATTCTTGTGTGTTAGACAAAATGTACCCTACTGTGTGCTTCTCTCCCTGTCTTGATACAGCCTTGCATGCTCTCCCCCTTTCCCACACTTACCCTTTGATTCTGCTAACCTCACTGTGAGTCTCAGCTCAGGCCTTCTCTCTAGAAAAGCCATTCCTGACCCTTTATCTGTGTTGTTTAAATAACAGTGATGAGTCCTAAAAAATAAAAAGAAATTTGTCAGAATAGTAGGGGAAAACATTTCAGATATAAGGATGGATGTAAGCTGATAAAGGCATAAAAGGAAACTAATTTTGGAAACTGTGACTAGTGATGCAGTTGAAGCTTACGGTGCTGTTAAAAAGATATATATGGAGTATGGTATGGTTTAATATGTTGTACTGTATTTCTAAATTTTGTTTTTTTTATGATAGTTTTTTCATTGATATTGGTGAATGAATTTTTGAGATGTTTTTATGCCTTGAACTTTGTAACTAACATCTATTATTTGGCAAATGGTTTGTTGAAGTTTTAGATAATTAGAAATATTTCTTAAGGAACTAAAATAGTTAGCTAAAGATTAAGCTTAATTTAAACTCTCAATTGATAAAATGTTATTTCCGGTTTTTTATAAAAATAGTAGCTTATATCTAGTCATTCTAAGGAGTTCATTTTACCCAATATATAGATTTTTCAGCAGAACTGGGCTTAGGATTGACATCAGAGGAAAAGCAAGAAAGGCTTCGTGGAAGTGAAAAGGACTACCCATGGGTATGTAATACATAGAGTCTATTTATCATAATTGAATATTATTCTTAAGAAGTTAAAAACTAAAATATTGTTAGAACCTATAATCACTTATAGCTAAATTTATTCTTGGCCTTGAGGCAAAAAGAAAAAAACCTTTCTGAGTACTGTTTGCTTCTTTCAGTTTTATAACTTCCTTACATGATAAAGAAAGTAACATCAAATATTGTATTATATGATTCAACAGTTGAAATTATGAACAATATAAAAGTGATGGTCACTGAGTTGAATTCATATGAAAGGAGTAATTATTCTCAGTGGTTCAAAATTTGCAGTTTGGTATTGCTAGTCAATAATATAAAGGTTACAGATTTATTCTTCCTTGTCATCTCTCTGCAGTTGATGTCAGAGTGTACATTCAGGGAGGAAATGGGGTCATAAAATCAAGTCCACTGCCTCTTAAGAGAATCGCAGCTTCCAGGATGAACTCTTTTATTGTTAGGGTCAAAACAATAACTAATTTATTTCATTTCAGAGTAGGAAATTAGTAAATATTAAAATCTGTATCTACTCTGATTAATGGATATTAGAATAAATTAGAATTAGATGTGACTGATAACTATATCTATGCAGGACACAGTCAGTGTATGTAATTTGAATTAAAATTTAGGATTTTGCTTTTCCTTCTGATTGATGTTAATGATTTTGGCTCCTAAAAATTTAAAGCCTACATCTTGTCCAGTTATAAATTTTAAAAAAATTCTTAAATGCAGTGTAGGCAGTAGCTCAATATGTAAGCTAAGGTGAGGTGAACTATTTTAAGTGAGGAAGACTTTGCTAGAATATCACAGGATACAATCCTGACCAATCACCTCTTCAAACAAAAGAAGATAGAAATAAATCTTAAGAAAATGAATTCTGAGGTATTTTGTTTAGTCATTTTCTAATGCATGTTTACATTTATTTGTGTGTATATATCTTAAAAAATCAACACTGTACATAAGAAAAATACAGAGGATTTTAAAGATGTGTATATGTGTATGTATCTTAGAGGGTGATGTTTGTGGTCTACTAGATAAAATAATATTCTTGATTCAAATCAATTTATCTCCAACAGTTTAGTGACATTCACAATGGCTTCATCCTCAGGGGAGACTTTTACTATCTTTCATAGGAATTCATGAGATTTCTATAATCTCAAGATTATTACTATTAACAACAGACACGCCAGGCTTTGGCAGTGCTTATATCCCCTTGCTATTTTAACAGAGAAGTTAGTTTTTACTTTTAAAGATGGTAAAGAGGATAACTATAGCCAGTTCAGACACCACATTTTAGATGTCAATCTCCTTTTGATAAAAACAACAATTTGCTCAAAGTAGCATCCTATTTCAGTACAAGAAGCTTCTGAAGATGATGGTTTGCCACAACATTACTTAGTAATAATTCACGGATAAGTATTTTATTTCTAGTATAATAGGTCAGTCATTTTCTCTTATTTTATAACATTTACTACTTTAATCATTTTGAAGAGGAAATAAATTATTTGAAGAGCAAATAATCTCATGATTTTCTAAGAAGAGCATTCTAAAATTTCTCTTTATTTACCATGAGTTTTTTTTAAATATAAGGCTTCTTTTACATTTCAATATTTGTATGACAGAATACCTGTTTGTGACAGGTTTAGTACACAAACAAGACCTGGCTAAAATCCTGAATTCCTTCTTTTTAACCTTTCCTTCCAGATTGAGAACACTAAATGTCTTCATTCATATGTATAGAGTGCTTATGCAATGCCTAGATTTCTCTATTTAGTTCTTACTTGATATAATTTTTATAACTGACTACATACATATTAGAAAAGTAGAATGTCTATGGAATATTTTGGGGCAATAAAAATTTAGGAAATGTAATCTGGTCCAATATATGCAATTAATACTCTTACAGGGGTAGCTGTATATTCAAACTATAATCTTCATTTTTAAGTATAATCACATTTATTAATCTTTTATATTATGCCTCCCTGGTTTGTTGCCTAATTCTGAGACTCTTAAATTATCTTATGCTTCATCTTTTACTTTCATGAATTCAGCATATTATGTTGCATTTTGAATTTGGGGGAATGTTATACTTATATAAAGTTGGTAGTTTAGAACCAACTCCATTTATTTTCTATTTCAATAAGAACTCATTGCAAACACTTCATAATGTAAACAAAGAAGTCCTTCATTATTTCAGAAAATGTCATGATATATCAGTTTATTGAACGTTAGCTATAAGTCTCCTCTATTTTATTTAGGTTTCTGAGAGCGATGAAAAAGAAAAAGGTCTGTTGCATGAAAACCACATGTTGTTTGTTGCAGGATGAAATCACCATGAGGAGACTGGAAATAGACAGAGTAAATAATCAGAAGCAGGAAATGGAAAAAAAATATTTGGAAGACATTGCAACTGTAAAAGACAAAAATGACCATCATCAAAAGACAACAAAATTAAACGAGGAAAAATTAACAAAAAATATATTTCAATATATTGCACAGCTTAATATTCTGACAGCTGAGAATACAATGCTGAAATCTCAACTGGAGAATGAAAAACAAAACAAAGAGAGACTGAAAACAGAAGTTGAATCATACTGTTCTAGACTGGCTACTGCTGTACATGATCATGAGCAAGGTCAGATGACAAAAAAAGACCTAGAACTTTCTTTCCAGAGAGCAAGAAATGAATGGTTTCAAAAGCGAGACAAAATGAATTTTCATCTGTCTAACCTGAAAGGGAACAATGAGATTCTTTCTCAACAGTTGTATAAAACTGAAAGTAAATTGAACATCCTAGAAACTGAGCTTCATCAGACAAGAGATGCTCTCAGAGAAAGGACTTTGGTTTTAGAAAGTGTACAAACAGACCTAAGCCAGACACAGTGTCAAAAGAAGGAAATTGAATATAAGTATCAACATGAACAAGATAAAGTGAATAAATACACTGGAAAGCAAAAATGCTTAGAGGAGACGTTATCTCAGCTACAAAGAGAAAATGCGTTGCTTCGACAGAAACTGGATGATGCTCACCACAAAGCTAACAGTCAAGAAAAGGCACTCATTAATATGCAAGAACAGTTTCAGGATGCGATAAAAAGACTTACGGCCGAAAGTGAAAAACAAAATCATATACTGCAAGAAAAAAATCAGAAATTAATCAGTGAATGTAATAATTTAAAAGAGAGAATGTATCGGTATGAATTGGATAAGGAAGAAAGAGAAGTAAGTATCCAGAAAGATAAATATTTTTCAAATTTCTGCAAGAAAACTCAAAGTAATATATGATTATGGCTAAATAGTGAATCTAGTTGTGTATTGCAAGTATACAGACTATAAATGCATTTGCTCTATCAGTTTAAAAGCATACATCCAGCAAATAAAAATTAACCTGAAATTGCTTTTCTTTGAGGAAAATGCAATGTTATTTATAAAATTTTAGGTTCAAATTGGTAGTAGATATAGATTGATATCAATACTTTAGTCTTATAATGCTAAGATCATAATTTAAATCTTCCTGTCACCATATTCCAATGCCATTATGAAGCAAATACCTAGAAATGCTCATACTGGGAACGAGTATTATGAAATTCAGGTTCAGGTGAGTGGACTCCTTTGACAGTGAATCAGATTTCCCAGATGAACTGAGCT
>PVKZ01007095.1:0-26554 GCA_004027375.1 Macroglossus sobrinus | reverse complement strand
TGTGTGCATGTGTGTGCGTGTGTGTGTGTGTGTGTGCACACGCTCATGCGGGCAGGCGCACGTGACAGCGAGTGATAGAGAGATTGAGAGTAGCCTGTTTTGTAGTTTTCCGTTGCACCCCTCACTTAGTCCTCCTGTTTACGTGACCACGAGCAGTTCTGGAGCCAGCTCGCTCAGTGCCTCAGTTTCCCCATCCATCAAGCAGAGAGACTCTTGCCATTCTGGATGATCTCTTCAGTGATCCACACAGTGTAGGCGTAGACCTGGCAGAGTGGACAGTGACCTCGGGGGTGGCGGTGGGGTTCTGGAGGCCCCCTGCCGTGTGCCATGTGTTTACCATGTCATCGTGGGTGGGAGGGTGTCCATAAGGTCCCAGAGGAAGGATGGGGTTGGCCAGGAAGCCAGGGCTGGTCCCCAGAAGCTCAGAGAATCAGCGATGTACCAAGCAGTACAGATTATTTTGACTCTTTTAACGATGCTGCAGCCTCCCTGGTGTGACCCGGCAGGTGGGTGGGTGGCCAGCCAGCTGTGCGTGCGCCCAGCTGGCTTTCGGGCGGGCAGGTGGGTGGCCGCGCTCACGCTCACATTCGCACCCCCTGCTCTCTCCGCTCCCCCAGCCCTGCTCACCCTAGGTGGCAACGCCGACGGACAGCCCTGCAAGTTCCCGTTCCGCTTCCAGGGCACCAGCTACAACAGCTGCACCACGGAGGGCCGCACGGACGGCTACCGCTGGTGCAGCACCACCGAGGACTACGACCGCGACAAGAAGTACGGCTTCTGCCCCGAGACCGGTGGGTGTCGCTGCTGCCCCTGCCCCTGCCCCTCAGGGCCGGGACCTCGCCTTCTGGTGGGAAACACACACAAGAAACCCCAAGCTCCTTTCCCCGGGACGGGGGGCGGGGTCCTGGTCGGAATACCTGGCAGCGAAATCAGAGCAGACCTTGGCCACCAACAGCCAGTTAGCAAAATCGGTGACGCTCAGCGTCAGGCTTGCCAGGGACCGTCTCCGAATGACCCCCACTCTCTCGGCCTCCCTGACAATTATCTCTCTCCCCCTCTGGTTGATCTCGAAGTCTCTTCTCTGCCTTTTGCTCTCAGTAAGGACCCTTCTGCCTTCCTTCCTCCTTCTTCCCATCCTTTCCTCTTCCCGTCCTCCCACGGGTATTTGCTGAGCACCGGCTTTTCACCAGAGACACAGATAGGTCTCCGCAGGACCCTGTGTGATGGAGCTCAGGTCTAGGGAAGCGTGTGGGCACCTTCAGCTCTGCCCAGTCCCCCTTGCCTCCGCTCCTACCCATGGGAGGCCAGTGAGAGCTCTGGGTTTGACGCCCCAGCCCCGAGCCTTCCTAGCAGTGTCTGCTCAGGCGGGGTTCTTCATCCCTCTGAGCTCCCCATCCTTGAAGTGGTCCCCAGTGGGCGGGGTCGTTGTGAGGGGGTGGGAGTTTATAAAGCACGTGACCCAGTGCCCAGGGTGGCTTGTTACTGTCATCATTCCTGGTGGCGGGGGGCCTGGGGCTCCTCGCCACCCCTGACCCGTGTCCCCGACTCTGCAGTCATGTCCACCGTTGGCGGGAACTCGGAAGGCGCCCCCTGCATTTTCCCCTTCACCTTCCTGGGCAAAAAACACGAGCGCTGCACCAGCGAAGGCCGCGGGGACGGGAAGCTGTGGTGCTCCACCACGGACAGCTACGACGACGACCGCAAGTGGGGCTTCTGCCCCGACCAAGGTACCGGGCTCCGGCTGCCGGGTGGACACACCGGGCACTGCCCCCCACGTCTGGGCTGCAGCAGACCCTCCCGCGTCCCCACCCACGCTGGGTGTAGACAGAGCCCCCAAACACCCACTTAGCTTGGGAGAGACACTGCCCTGGCTGAGGCCCTGCCCATCCATCCACGGTGGGGACACCGCCCATGGCAGAGACTCTGCTCGTTCTCATTGGACGTGTGCCCATCGGGGCAGAGGCATGGCCTCTAAAATAAGACCCCATCCACCCCGGCACCTCCTTCCTCTGAGACCACCCAATGTGTCACGATGCTGGGCTCGGCTACTCTCGTACGAGGCGTTCCCACTCCAACAGACAGCTGCCTCCAGGGAGCGGGGTGGGCGGGAGAAGAGTGGGCACGGGAGACACTCGTCCTTGCTGCAGCCCCACCCTGCACGCAGCTCTGGAGAGTCCCCAGAGCCCTCCCGGCCCCCGCCGCTCCACTCTTTGCCAAGCTGAGGATGGGGGGATCTTGTCAGCACTGCATGCCGAGGACACAGCCAGCCAGTCAGCCGGGGCAGCTCTCTGCCCTCCCAGACTCCCAGGCCGGGCTGGGGGAGTGAGCGGGAGAGAGGCCGCGTGGCCAGGGCAGTGAGCGGGGTGACGTGCCCTCTCGAGCATGCCGGGCTCAGGGTCGTTGAGCTCACCGATGGCCCGAGGTGGCCAGTTGAGAAGGCTGGTGCATGGCTGGCCAGGAGCAGGTCAGCCTCCCTCCTTGTTCCTTTTCCTCCTTTTATTCACACTGAGACGGAGCTGGGAGAAGGCCGGCAGGCAGAGGCTGGCCGGAGGAGATTTTCTTATCCCTCACCCAATGCCACGTGAAGACAAATCCCGATTTTACCTGCTGTGCTCCAGCTTCTGCCTAAACGGGGGGTTCCCCCTCTGCGTGAACGGTTTGGGGCTCCGTGCCGCCCTGCGTACTCGTCACCTCCGGCTTTCCCAGCACAGTTCCCCAAACTGCGTGGCTGAAAACGACAGCCGTTTAACTCGCTCGTACTTCTGGAGGCTCGCAGTCTGAAATCACGGTGTTTAGTAGGACCACGCTGCCTCTGAAGGCTGCGTCTCTACCTCCTGCCTCGGTCCTAACGTGGCCGTTTCTCCTCCGTGTCCGTCTCTGTGCCGCTTCATGCAAGGGAATGAGTGGTATTGGATAAAGGGTTCATCACTATGACCCTGTTTTAACTTACATCTTAATCACCTCTTGCAAAGAAACGGATAAAGTCACCTACACAGGTACTGGGGATTAGGACTTATCTTTTGTGGGGACGCAATTCAACCCACAATAGGCTGACATGTCTGGGTCTGAGCCTGGCAGCCGCCCCACCCCAGGAATGGTGTTACTGCTCTTCCTGGGGCAGGCATGGCGGACCCTTGGGGACAGCCTGTCCTCGCTCTCTTACCTCTTGGGAGACCCTATCTGGAGCAGGTTTTACCCTGTTTTGCAGAGAGAAACACAAAAAGCCACGAAGCATGATTTTTAACAAACGGGACTTTAGGTAGAGAATTAGCAGACGCTAATTCCTTCCCCTTTAAAGCGCCCGTGCAGCCTGCCCTGCTGAGGGACAAGGGGACGTCGGCTGACCCCCTGCGTGAAAAAAAAATAGACCTAGTCTGTTAATCCCAGAATTCTCAGGAGAAGGCAGCATCAGTGTGTGCCTTTTCCAGGGTTCTCGGCCCCACTGGGGGATGTCCTCAGAGGTCTCCATCGCCAGGGACAGGGCCTGACTCCTCTCTTTCTTTCCTTCTACCCGCCTCCCGTCCCTGCGACCCTCAGGATACAGCCTGTTCCTGGTGGCAGCCCATGAGTTTGGCCACGCCATGGGCTTGGAGCACTCAGAGGACCCGGGAGCCCTGATGGCACCCATTTACACCTACACCAAGAACTTCCGCCTGTCCCAGGATGACATCAAGGGCATTCAAGACCTCTACGGTAAGCCTCAGCTCAGGGCTTCGGGCGGGGGCTGGGAGTCCACGCAGCCTGGGACAGAGGCCCAGGGGTGGCACCAGCAAGGTGTCCTCGCTCCAGGACTGCAGGAAGCAAGGGCAGGAGGCGGCAGGTTTGACCTGCTCTGCGGGGGGTCAGAGCGACACTCCAAGGAGACCCTAGAACTGTCCCTTTTCCTTCCAAGTAAACATCAGTGTTCACTGCTCTTGGCTCCCCAGCTCCACACTACCAGCCAGGCTGGGCAGAAAGTGGGTGTCCATCTTCTAGGGGAGTGAACTGAGGCCCGAGAAAGGTAGCCTTTCTGGCCGAGGGTCACCAGTTGTCAGCAACCAAGTTAGGTTCGGAATCCAAGAGGGTAACAGGAACAGTAGGACGAGTCCCCCTAAGACGGGCAACCGATTCAGTGTTAGTGCTTGCAGTGAGGCTAGAGTTTGAAAAGTAAGTCCATTAAAAGAGAAAGAGGTATATAATTGTCCCTGGACCAGCCAGAACAGTGGAGGTGGGCTCGAGCCATGAAGCTGGGGGAACACTGGACTTGGGGAGGCCCCGAGCCTGAGTGAGAGGTGCCGGGCTGTAATGCCACCTCTGCCACTCACTAGCCGCAGGAGCCAGAGCAGGTCTTTGCCTCTGGGGACTCGGTTTCCTCATCTGTGAAATGGGAGTGATTAACAAGGACACGCGACGGGCCCTGGGATCGGGATTTCTTTCCACGGCCCCCCTCTCCACATCCGGGCCTCATCTCCCTCTCTCGCCCGGGCTCACACTGAGGTCACGCCAGGCAGGCGGCCCTGGGGAGAGTCTGAGGTTGGGTGTCCTCCCCCAGGGGTGTCCCCTGACACCGACGCCGGCACCGGCACCGGCCCCACCCCCACGCTGGGACCGGTCACTCCGGAGCTGTGCACACAGGACATCATCTTCGATGGCATCGCTCAGATCCGCGGGGAGATCTTCTTCTTCAAGGACCGGTGAGTGAGTAGCTTGCTGCTGGTCCTTCTCGTCCCCTGCCCTCCTGCCCCTTCCCCATTATTGGTGCTCGGACCCCACTGGGGACTTCACAGAATGGCCCGTGTAGGTGACTGTTTTTGCTACGCATCAGACAATTTCCAGATCTCAGTGGCTTACCGACACGGTTACTTCTTCTGCCTTCTCCTAGTCTGTGGGTCTGCTAGGTGTTTGGGCTTGGCCTTGCAGTGTGAGGTAGCTGCGCTCTGCCGTCAGCTCATTGTCCTGGGATTAGTGGCTCCTCGTGGCAGATGGCAGAAGCACGAGAGGCGAGCTCAGATCACACAGGCACCTCTACAGCCTCCACCTACATCACGTCTGAGAATATCCCATCAACGGAAGCAAATCACATGGCTAAGCCCCAGCGCCTACTCCAGGGGGTGGTCCTGTAGGGTCACAGGGAAACCGACATGGACATATATTTCTAAAGAGAGGGGTAAAGGGAAGAATTCAAAACAACAATCCAGGCGACCACAGGCCTTCTCCTGGAATGGCCTTGACCTCAAATGGACCAACCGTTCTGTGGACAGGGAGCAAGTAGCCACAGGGTTGAGAAAGGAGGTATGCTTCATGCTTTAAAGGCCTCCCACTCAGTTGACCAAGGGTTGAGACTCACCCCGCTGCCCTAGCAGTCCCAATAATGGCAGACAGTATTAAGACTGTATCAAAGGATCCATCCATCATCCATCTGTACATCCAGACATATACACATCTACCCGTTCATCTGTCTTTCGATCATCTGTCCATCCATCCATCCATTATCCATCCATCCATTAACTCTCCATCTGTTACCCATTATCAATTCATCATCATCCGTCTATCCATTTGTCCGTTCATCCATTCACAGAGCATGGTAGTTGACAGAGTTGGGCTCTGGAGCCAGATTGCCTGGCTTGGGGTCCTGGACCCGCTACCTACTGGTTGCATGATCATGGGCGTGTAAATGATGTATCTTTGTAATTCTTGCACCTCAGTTTCCTCATCTATAAAATGGGATTAATGTTCTAGCCTACCTCATAGGGCTGTTTTAAGGATGAGATGAGCTTAGTGCTGAGAGCAGAGTCTGACACAGAGTGTGTGCATTCATACTGGCTGTTATTATCAACAAGTAACGACTTGGCATCGACTATGCCAAATACTTTACTAGGCTTGAGGAGCTGAGGGTGGAGGATGATGTTTAATGCTGGGGGCAGAGGGGCTGTTTAATGCCTAATTCAGTGTCCTCAGAGAGATTTATGGAGTCTCTACCCCAGAACCCGCTAGGGTGTGCGTCCCAGAAGTGGGTTTCCTCTCCCACCCCCAGGCCCTCCGACTGGAATCTCTGGGAGTGGGCAAATGCCCTTGATGACTCTGAGCCTCACCAGTCTGGTCTGGGAAACAGAGGCAGAGAGAACTGCCAGTGATATGTGGCAGAATGCAGGCACTGTGGTTGTAGAGGCTTTACCAGAATGCATCCGAGTCCGGGGGGTTCCACAGGTGAGGCAGCATCCGAGTCAGGAAGGCTCCACAGGTGAGGCAGCTCTTGAGATGGCCTTTAAGGAGGAGCCGGTTCGGATGGACAGGGATGGGGCTGACAGGCTGCGAGGGTGTTTGAGACAAGGGGAACTGCCAGGGCAGAGCCAAAGAGACGTGAAAGTTCCTGGCTCATACAGGGAGGAACGGAGAGCCTGGCGAGGCTGGAAGATGTTCCGTCAGCTTTTGTAGAGGGCCCCTCTCTGCTGCCAGCACTGGGCCAGGGCCCGGGGCACAGGTGCCAGCAGGGCGATGCCAAGAATGGAGACTCCAAACGCAACCAGAAGGCAGATGCTACTGTCAGTCCTCGAATGACCAACCCAGGATGTAACAATGGATGTTTATGCTCTCCTACAGCCTCCATCACGGGGGGCGGGGGAAATGGTGACGCTTCCCAGCGCCATCTTGGCCTGGAGCGCTTCCCACAGAGGAAGGCCCGACTGCACCTGCTCATCGAGATGTGTGGAGTAGGATAGGGTGCAGAGGCCAGGCCTTGCAGGGAGGCATCACACTTTCAAAAGGAAGTTGATGTGTGTTTAATGGGGTCCTTGAATTAAGTGGCAAATATTTAAGCACCAATCACGTGTGAAAATTGGTGCTAGGCATTGGAGGGGAACGAGAAAGGCAGTACCACAGGATGATTCAGCTGTGGATGCCAATCCTGGGAACCTCGCTGAGCTTCATTTGCCAAATAAGGAGTGTGATACCTTCCGATACTAGGATGGTTTAGCTGCGAGTATCAGAGAACCCCGACTCCATCCAGCTTTTAAACCATGGTGAGAAATTGCTCTCACGTGGTATGAAGTCCAGGGTTATGGCTGCCTCCAGGGACAGAAGGAAGGCCAGTGACGTAATGATAATTTTACCCAGTGCCGTACTCTACACTGACTTCATCCTAAGGCTGGATGGGTTCCTCAAGGTCACAAGCTGGGGCTATTGGCTTCCTTGTCCACATCCAACAGGAGAAAGAGAGAAAGAGAGATCTCCACATATGAAATACAAGTCTGTCTCCTCAATGTCGTCGTGCCAACATAAATCACATGACAACTGCTGACTCAATGACAGTTGCCAGGGAATGCTAAAGCTCTGATAGGCTCAGACCAGTGGTTCTAAAACTATGGCATGCATTACAAGAATTGGGAAGGCTTGTTAAAGCGCAGATTGCTGGACCCCAAGTCTAGAGAGTCTTGGGGTGGCGTTGGGGCCGGGGGGCAAGCAGTAATTTACATTTCTAAGGAGTTCTCAGGTGATGGTCTGGGGATCACACTTTGAGAACCGGTGGCTTAAACTAACCAGAATTGGGGTGGGGGTCCACCTGCGGGAAGGAGGAATCATAAATGTGGGGGTTCTGTAAGGAAGGATGATAGAGAAATGAATCGATAATAGATGCTAGATAGACCACCGAGAATGCAGGTTGTACAATATCATGAGGTTACATTTTATAAGACAGGTAAAGTGTTAGTGCTTAGTAGGTGCTCAATAAACAATAACTCTTAGTTAACAAATCCATTCCATTTCAATGCTGGGAGTGCTTTTGAGTGCCAACAGCCACTGGGCTCAGACACTGGGGAATCCAGAAGGGACAGAGATAGTTAGAAAGGCTTCTTGGACAAGGGAGCAAAGAGGGGGAGCAAAGAGGTTGCTCCCCAAAGAGGTTGCTCCTCAGGTTGGCAGCTGGCAGAGGGGCCTGTGTCCATTCTGCAGTCCTTCTCCAACCCTCCTTTGATCTTGCTTCCCCTGTCCCCGGCATGATGGCCGAATGTCTCTGAATGGTAACAGCAGAGTGACTGAAGATGTGGTTTCCTGTGTCCCCTTCCTCCCTTCAGGTTCATTTGGAGGACAGTGACACCACAGAACAAGCCCATGGGGCCCCTCCTGGTGGCCACATTCTGGCCCGAGCTCCCGGAAAAGATCGATGCTGTGTACGAGGCCCCACAGGAGGAGAAGGCGGTGTTCTTCGCAGGTGTGTGGGAAGGGTCCTGCCTGGCCCTCGGCGCCACGGGGCTCATCACCATGGCCCCAGAGCGCCCGCCGATGGGTGCTCCCTCTGCTCTACGGACCCATTTATTCCAACCGTCATTTCTCATCTGACAGCAGCGTCAGATGGCACCGGCCCACAAAGCGAGCATTTCATTACCTTTTTCGTTCTTTTTCAATTCTTTCGGTTCCAGGAAAATGGCGGCTTGGTGCTGGGGTCTCGTCACACCTTTCGAATGCTAGAGCCTACGGCAGGCGACGATTTTACTTAGAATTTTTAAAAAAGCCCATTCCTTTTCACTTTTGAATTTTAAAATACACGCTTTCTAAAGGTTTTTAAGTGCGTTCCTTGAAAGCAAAATATTAAGTAACTGATTGTACAAGGAGTCTCTGTAAGGGATAAAAACCCTTCAAGGTAGGGTTACATGGCTAACATTTGGGAAACCCTGTTCGTTCCACCTTTATTCCAGCCCCCGCCAGGTGCCAGGGACCCAGCCTCTGCCCTCATGGAGCTTACAAACTAGTGGGGGAGACAGAAGACCAGGCTATTTAAGGGGCGAGGGGTGCTCAGCAAGGGTTATGATTTGGGAGCGGGGACCGGCAAGGTCCCTGCCGGTCTGAGCTGGGGGCACGGGGCAGCTTCCTGGTGCAGCCGAAGGCTCAGCCAGCACTGGGGGTGCATGTTCCAGCAGCCAGCTCCCCATTTCCTGCAACCCAGAACAATCACGGCTTGTGGCTGGGGCAGTACCGGCCCACAGGGCACCTTTGTGCAAATTAGAAAAAGGTGCCTCCTCGTGGCAGGGGTGGCACTTCGCGGGCATGGCTTGGTGAGTCGAGCGAGAGCTGGACTCATCCCCCACCCCCGTCCCGGGCCAGCCTCCAGTTGTAACCAGTTGTAAAACCGTGTACGTGAGCCCTGATCTGGGGGCTCTGAATGTGGATGTGAGCAGGGCCTCGTGTCCTCGTTAAGAACGGCCATCGACAGTGGGAAGCATCAGCTGATCTGGGGCATTTTGGCATCCATCACCAAACACCCTTTGCTTCCACCCCAGGGAATGAATACTGGGTCTATTCAGCCAGCACCCTGGAGCGAGGGTACCCCAAGCCGCTGACCAGCCTGGGGCTGCCCCCTGATGTTGAACGTGTGGATGCCGCCTTCAACTGGAGCAAGAACAAGAAGACATACATCTTCGCTGGAGACAAGTTCTGGAGGTAAGAGAGAACGGGGGAAAGGATGGCAGCACATCGGGCTTCATGCCTCCAGGGTCAAGTTCAGAGGTCGGTGGGCCATGGATGCCCTGTCTCTGGTCTCTAACCTGCCAGGTTGCAGCCCCTTTGAGAAGTCACCAAAGAATGACATCACCGGTACAGTTCTGGTTAGAACCTCCTTTCCCTTCTCAGAAGTCTTTTGATTGGGCCCATGTCTGTCCCGTCTTGAGTTTCACAAATTGGGGTGACTCACTGAAGATGGGAGTCATAAAAATAAAGACAATAGCTGCTACTACTGACGTTATGTGTCAGATACTATTCCGAGGGCTGGTTTGGTGGGTATTATGATGGTTATTCCCATTTTATAGGTGTGGACATGTAGGTTCAGAGAGGTTACGTATCTAGCTTAAAGTCACACAGCCAGATAATGCTGGGCTGGGATTTGAACTCTGGAATTCTGGCCCCCAGAGTATAAACTGTTCTTTACTGTTCTACATTGTACCTGAGATAGTGGGGTTTCAAGAAAGGGGGGGTGATAGAGGCATCTAAAGGGAAGGATTCAATTCTGAGAGGCCGTGGTCAGGGCGAAGGGTCAGGGAGCCCAATATCCAGGAATGGTCAGTGAGAAGCAGCCCAGACCTCAGGGGTTTGATTAAAATTCTTTGTTTTTTCCCAATAAGGAAACTGGGGTCCAAAGAAATGAAATAACGTGTCTAAATTATTTATATGCAAGTATGTTGACCACCGAGCCAGGATCATAACTGTCTCCTGTCCTCTAACCCTGTCCCCCTCTACGGTACCCTTTGGTCAGTGGAGAAGGGGTGGTTGGGTGTCTTCACCCACCCTTCCTCCAACTGTCCCCACTGTCACTGCATCCGGGTCCTTTGTCCGTCATCCCTGAATTGATCCTGCTTCCTTCCCAAGGCCCCTTCCTTCTCCTCGTTCCTCCTCCTACCACACCTGCCCCCCACTGCCCTGCATTCAGAAGCCGCTTGTCTCCCAGGCTGCCCGTGTCAAGGTGGCATTGTAGACTTGTTACTAAGATACTTAGCAACTTAAGCTGATTGACATCTCAAGCCTCAAGAAGGAACTGAGCCAGCTAGGAATCCGGGGGCAGGCTCGCCGCCCACAGGCTCCGGAACTGTCCCAGGCATGTGCGTGCACTGCAAATGGCACGTGGGCGTGGCAGGTGCTCCGAGTCTCCAAATCTTTGGATGCAGACAGCGAGAGGCCCAGACCCACAGAGACGTGAACCTTAAAATCATAGAACCCTGGCATCTGAGTCAGGTGCTGGAAGGACCTTTATAATCACCCTCCAACACATTCTGCGTATGTAAACATGCAGGAACAGACGTGGCCATGTGTAAATATGAGTTGCACACCCACGTGTGCGTATGCACGCTCACACACACACGCACACGCACACGCACACGCTCAGGCTGCAGCGGGGATTTGCTGGGTTTCCGGCAGTTAATCTGCCTCCCAGTCCTTTTCTGAAACAAGTTCACCTCCCAGAGCCGGGGTCCAGGATGGACAGCCTGCTCTGTAGAGGAAGCTCCGTGAAACTTCCTCAAAAGCGGCAGCGCTTGCAGGGCCTGTCGGAAGTTCTGGGCTGCGTTTCCAAAAGGCACACATCTCCCTCCCAGGAGAGATGCTTAATGGACTTGAGACATTGGTCCTGGTGCAGAGTCTGCACCAGGGGTCCCAGAGACAACCTTGCTGGAGACAGAGAGAGCCCTACGTTGACAGCAGGAGCTGTCATGCCAGGGAGTGCTCAGCCCCTGCTTCTGGAAACTTCTACTAAGCCTTGAAATATCTATTCGGTATCTCCTATGTGTCAGGCACTTAGGTGCTGGGAGACAGTAGTCAAGAAATAGTTGTTTCTGTCTCGTGGAGTTTACGGTAGGTTGTGGGGAAGAGATATAAGCACATTAGAATAAAATAAAGGTAACTCTCATGATGAGCCCTGTACTATATTCCAGGCCTGGTGCATGTCACCTGCATTTTTTGTGTTAAGGTAGATGCTGTTATTAGCCCCATTTTCCAGGTGTGGAACCTGAGGCTGTTGTACCTCAGGAATGTACCTGTGGAAAAACTGGGACGTCAATTGTGATCTTAACACCTGCTTTACGCTGCAATCAGAGGAGAAATACAGAGTGTCATGGAGAAAATTTTAAAAATGGTGTACCAGTGAGTGGAAAATACTGTAGGAGGACACTCTGGGGACAGAGAGGAGAGGAAAAGAGATGGTCCCCTTCAGAACCAGCATCTTCTGGTACCACAATGCCATGTTCTTCCAGGAGGGGAAGAACTTGGAAGCAAATCGATTCACTTCTGTGAGCCTCAGCTTCCTCGTCTGTAAAATGGGGTTGATTCCTGCCCCTCCACCACCACCTTCTGTAGGTAGAGAAAGAAATGAGAGCAAGTTCAAAGACACCTAGCTCTGAGCCATCATCACTTTAGGGAGTGCGGTTTGTGAGGTCTGTGGAAGGTGATGCACATGGAATGCTGGGGATTTGAACTGGGATACTTGATTTGGGTACCTCAGGTCGTGAAGAAGCATGTTAGGTTCTGCAAGAAGTCTTCTGAAGCAGTTGGGATTAAGGAAAGCTTTCCCGGCTCTTCTCAGGGTACTTGGCAGAGAGGAGCAACCCCTGCAGAAGGCCTCCCAGAGGGGAAGCTGCTGTTGGCATCTGGGGTGGAGGTGGCAGGGCTGGGCGTGGGGAAGAAGTCACCTGTGAGGCACTGTATAGGAATGCGTGGCTGTCACCGAGAGATGTCATTCAAATAGAGATTTGTCTAGCAAATTAGCACCACAAAAGCAAGATGTTATCTTGTTTGCTGCCATATCCACAGGCACATGCTGGGATCTCATTAGAAATTTATAGAATAATGACTAGGTTGAGTGAAAGTCGAGAAGCAAAGGAATCAAAATGACTGCAGCATTTAAAAAGTTCTCCAAAAAATGTAAAAGACAGAGGTGTTGCTAGCCGGGAAGAAGAATATATGCCAACTAATACTCGAATTAAAGGCAGGGCCCAGGATAACTACACAGCCAGGACGGAGGGTGGCGAGAGGTCCATCCTGTGACTGACAGGAGGGCTTGGACTCAATGCCCCACTTTGCACTGTCACCTCGCCGTCCCGCTGAAATCATTATCCAGGATGTGGACTGTCATCTCCAGCTGACAGATGGAAAAGCGGCAGTTTGTCCAAGCCACCCAGAGAAAGGATGATTGGGGGGGGCCCGTCCTTGGACGTCCAGCTCAGTGCTCCACACTCTGCAGTAGGGAGCAAAGTTGGTGAAGGAGCTGGTGTTTCCCAAATACCCACCAAGTACAAGATACGGGGAGAGGCACATTTGCATATGTTATTTTATGTCCTATAGACATTAATTAATACATTAAATTAAATAGAACCCCATCTTCCAGCTGGTGGAACAGACTCAGAGAAGAACCTGCAGCCTGAAGCCAGAGACGCCTGGGTGGGTGGGTGGGATTATTACCACTTAGATGCTGGGTGCCATTTTTAAGTGTCTGGTCTGTAACATGAGTAATAGGGTCATAATCCTATGGTGTCATTGGATTGTCATAATCATTGAGAAAGTAAATGAAAATGATTAACATGCTGCTTAAATGTTAGCAGTAATCACAGGATTGTTTTTATGGGACTGTAAAGGTCACATAATGAGCGAGTGGTGAGGTTGGGATTCAGACCCAGTTCCGATAGCGTGTCTTCCCGCTCCAGCTGGCTGCCACCCCGAAGGGCTAGGTCTGCTTTCCCAGGCCCACCCACGAGCCATCAGCCAGGCCCTCTCATCCAGGTCTGGAGAGGGGTGGCCTTTTGGGAGACCTCCCTGGTTCACTATGTCCGGTTCCTTGCAGATACAATGAGGTGAAGAAGAAAATGGATCCCGGCTTCCCCAAGCTCATCGCGGATGCCTGGACTGCTGTCCCTGATAACCTGGATGCCGTGGTGGACCTGCAAGGTGGCGGTAAGCTGCCCAGGCCTCTGTCCGCTTCCTGAGACTCCCCACCCCCACCCCCAGCCAGGGCCCAGCTCCTACAAGCACACACTCCCTCATTGTGCAGAGAGGTATGTGCTGGCTGGGAAAACAAACCAGCCCCTTCAGCCCAGTGCTGGGAAGGCATCCAGACCCCTGACCTCTGCTCACTCAGCAGGCTCCAGGCAGTAAGACCCAAAGAGGCCCCTCACAGCTACGGGGCCTGGAGCCAGGGAGGTGGGGCGCAGGAGGCCTGCAGGGGGCGAGGAATGAGAGAGCTCTGTGCCCTGGATTCATTCTGGGGTTTAATCCAGGCCCTTTTGGGTTCCACAGGAAGCCTTGTGTCTGCCTCCCATTAGCAGATGGAGACAGGACAAACTATTGAGACAGGACAAACTTTGCCATGCCTTTTTGCTGAAGTAGCAGAGATCCTCAGTCTTCCCCTGGTCCCTTACTGAGTGATAGAATTCGGAGTTTTTGAAAACCATATTCCTGAAATCTTCTGTGAGCTCTCTAGGGCCCTGGAAATGGTCCAGTTTGGCCTTTTAGAGGAGAATTTAATTCAATTGCACAAAGATTTTTTTTTTTTTCTATGAGCCTTTATTAGATGCTGGCTAAGCACATGGCCCTGACCTCCAGTGGCTAAAGGGCTTATGTGTCCAACAAAAGTCAGTGTGCAGTCAGGTGCCAGGTTAAGGATTATATTCAGGAATAAACACCATTGAGCACCTACTACCTGCCAGGATTTTAAAGGAAGTAAACGAGCTCAGCTATGGCAGGAGTCGCAAATTCCATAGCCCCTAGAGGCCAAGCCAGTAGCACAAAAGAATGACATGGGCAAGACAGTAGGGAGTGGTGGGGTCTGTGGTGAACCAGAGAGCACATGGCTCATTTACAGGGGACAGTCGCATCTCTGCTCGATGCCTGCCACCCTCCAAGAACAGGGTCCAGTGTTGCTGGATGTTCTGACTCTTTTAAAAAGGAAGCAAAACATCTGTATTTTCATGTGACATTTCCACATGTGTACATATTGGCAAGTTCTTTGGAATTCAAAACAAAACAAAAAGCGCGTGTGAGCCAAATAAAACCTGTGTGTGAGCCAAATAAAACCCGTGCGTGAGCCAAATAAAACCCATCCGTGAGCCAATAGGGTGAGTGGCCTTCTAGTTTGCTGCTCCGTCTATGGAAAGTGTTTAGTTCAGTGATTGTGCTCAGTGGAGTACTGTTATTTATATTAATGATAGCATATATTGTCTAACCTTATCCTCACTACAAGCCCTAAGAGGTTGGTATCTTTATCCTCATCTTAAAGATGAAGAAACAGGGACTCAGAGAACTTACTTCTGCAACCATTTTCTTCTTCCAGCCTTGAAGGGTCCCTCTCTGGTTTGAAAGCCTCTTGCCTACAGCAAGCAGTCTTCCAAAGTTCCCAAGAATATTCCACGTGCCAGAATGTCTGAGGGTGGGGTGGTCATAGCCTCTCCTCTTTCTCGTCCCAGGTCATAGCTATTTCTTCAAGGGCGCGTTTTATCTGAAGCTGGACAACCAAAGTCTGAAGAGCGTCAAGTTCGGAGGCATCAAATCCGATTGGCTGGGTTGCTGAGCTGGTGCCACAGGCCCCGCCTCTCCATCACCTTCTGCACGTCGGGCCCTGAGCACCAGCAAAGGACCCAGAAGGGCCTGGCAGCCTTCAGCTCTGTGGTTAATCAGAATTCTCATCCCCACCTGGTAATTTAAGATTCTGGAGAGTGGCTCTGCCCTGTGCCCAAGGAAAGGTGCTGACTGTACCCCTCCCAGTTGCCCCTTCCCCCCCCCTCCCCGTATCCCACCAGCCCTCCAGAGCCACCCCCCAAAAGATGCTTTGATATCCTCAATGCAGCCCTGCTGTGGGCTGCTCTGGTGCTGTCATACTTCTGGCCCTTCTCCATCCACAGCCTTCTGTGGCTTAGAGCACCCTCAGAGCCAACAGAGACTGTCTCAAGAGGGCACTGGTGGCCCAGCAGCCTGGCCTGGCCTGGCCTGGCCTAGCCTGGGGCAGTGGGTGAGAGGCATGGTCGGGAGGCCACCCAGACCCCTGGCTCCTCACTGTTGGCTGCCTTAGAGCCTTACGTACATTAGTGGTCTGCTTTGTATGCACTTTGTTCTTTCCTTTTGATCATTTTTTATTTTTCCACTTTGAAATCGCCTTTCCTGACAGAAGGACTCAGGCTGTCGGCAGTCACTGCACGACGCATCTCAGCCCACCTAGCGATGGTTCCCTGTTCACTCTATTTAGTATGTCTGTATCCTGTCACTTCCTCCACTGGATGGAGGAAAACCAAGCCATGACTTCCCGCTCTGCCCTCCCCTCCTAGCCCTTCAACAATTCCCCATGGGAAATGTCAACAGGTATGAATAAAGATACCAATTGAGTGGCGATGTTTGCCCGTTTCTGCAGAACCAGAGAGGGGCTCAGCCAGAAGAGGAAACGTACAAAGTGTAAATCTCTGCTCACTGCAGGGCACAGGTGACATTTGCTAAAAAGGTCAACGCAGCCAAAATAAACAGCAAGGGACCCTCAGAGCGGGCGAGCTGGAGTCCCTCTGTCTCATGGAAAGCAATGATTCTGTTCCTATAATTGCAGAGTCTTATTTAAGATTCCTCTTTGAGTCTCAGTTTCTTCATTAACAATAACCCCAATTCCAACACTACTGATAAGACGATCCCCCTCCATTAATAGAAGGCTTATTATGTGTCAGGCACTATATATGCATCACTTCTTTTAACCTTTACAACAACCTAAAGCGGGAGTGGCTATAATTAGCCCACATTTTATTGATGAAGAAACAGGCCCAGAGAAAATGGATTTGCCCAGGGCAACATAGCTATTAGGTCACAAACCGAAGTCAAGGCCAAAGATGGCCTAGAGGAGGAGCTTCGTCCTTTGGCCCAGAACCTCCATTAGCAGCATTACTCTCCCTCCCACCCCTCCAAGAGAAGCCACTCTAATAAACACAGCTAGGGGAGAAATGTGGGTTTGCTTTCTAAGCACAGCTTCTATTAATGAGTAAGCTCCTTACCCTTTTCCTCCCACCAGATGCTACTGCTAACCTCCCCCACCCCCACCCCGCCTTATAGAAATTCTGGAGCTGTTACAAAACAAATTAAGGCCTGGGAGTGTTTCATAGGTCTCCTCTGCCTCTCGTGGTGGGGCTTGTGGGGAAGATGAGGGAGACAGGACTCTGGAGGTGACCTTGATAAGCCTAGGGTCATCTTTTCTCCTGTGGCCTGCCCAGTGGCTCATGCCCTTGAGGGCCCTTGAGAGACAGCCTTCTGTGCAGGTATCTGGCTAAACAGTTGCAAGGGTCTGCCAGCCCCTGAGGTTGCAGAAGCTAATATCATGGCTGTACTGTTAGCAAGGTTACTAAGCTTCTCTGATATACTGAGAAAGTTCAGCTGCTCCACAACATACTACCTAAAAGGTGCCATTTCTTGAGTGGTTTTCTATGAAAAATACACATGCATTATTTTATTTGTTACAACCCTATGGGGGTAGAAATTGATCTTTTTCCATTCCTGGATAAGGATGCAAGCTCGGGTTAAGTGAGTAGCTGAACGCCTTATGTCTGTTTGGTGGTGGTGGAAGTTTCTGGGGTCTACAGAAACTTGTCCCAGGGTCTGGATGGATTCTCCTCACGCCCACAACCTGCTGTGAGACATTGATCAGCCAGGATAAGTCATTTGTCATCTTCGTCCGATTCTCAGCCACTCAGGTCTTGACCAACTGGTCTCAGGTTCTGGAAAAACCCCTCTCCTCCCCCTCCCCCCAACCACCCATATAGGTCCAGGCAGGCAACTTCCTCAGGGTGAAATGGAGCCACAGGCCAAGTCATTTCCCCTTTGGGGACCAGGTTCCTCATCTAGTGTGAAGGGTAACAGTTATTTCTTTGCCTTTTTCTAGTAATAGCAGCTCAATATTCTTTGGAGAACCATTTCCCCACTATCAGTCCATGTATTTAGTGGAACTGATTCCACTCCTAGTATCAATTCCTATATTAGTTAGGACCCTTTCAGCTATAACTGATAAACATCCGACTCAGACACTAATGTACACCAGAAACCAAACACATAAAACCCGCCCTGGATGTATTATAAACTCAATGGAAAAGCCCCGGGGTGGTGGTTCTAATTGCTGGATTCGGAGTCTCTGTCTAAGTTCTATTCATCCCCGTTTTACAGAAGGGCAACTAAGGCTCATAGAGAAGGGGATTTGGCCAATGTCACAGAGGCATCAAAAGCGACTGGAAGTCCAGACTGCCTGACCCTAAAGCAGAGAACTCTCCCTAAACTGTCTCACTGGGCTACGTGGCTCAGAAGGAGAAACATTCACTCCCAAGAGGACGGAGCTGTATTATCTGAGAAGAGGAGCAGGATACCTAAGTGGGTGGGGCCAGCGCTCAGGGGGTGGGGCCGGCCCCTGGGCGTGTCCAGAGCCAGAGGGGCGGGGCGAAGCCTGACAGCGTCAAGTCACTTCTGCGCCTGCGCAGAGGCCCCGCCGCGGAGCCTCGGGCTGGGACTCCAGCGCCGCTCGGACTCCGGCTTGGCGGCGACGCTGGCTGCCGCTCTCCTCGTGGGTCGTTTCCGTCTGGTGCGACGCCTGGCTCTGCCATGAGCCGGTGTGTCGAGGCGGCGGCCGTGGCGGCCACAGTGCCGGGCGCGGGCGTGGGGAGCGCGGTGCTGCGGCCGCCCATGGTGCCCCGCCAGGCGTCCTTCTTCCCGCCGCCCGTGCCCAACCCCTTCGTGCAGCAGACACGGATGGGCGCGGCGAAGCGCATCCAGGTGAGGGGCGTGCGTGTGAGAGGGGCGGGGCATCCAGGTAAGGGGCGTTGAGGGGAGATGGGTCCAGGGGAGATGGAGCCATGGCTCTGACAGGGGAGGTGGTCTGTCCGGGGCGGGAGTCTGGGAAGCAAAGTCTCTGAGGAAGAAGATGTCGATCTGAGAGAGGAGGGTTCCACAGGGGCCATGAGTCTGCAAAGGGCCTAGATGTGGGTCTAAGGATGGAGGGCACATGGAGGATGGTGTGAGAAAGGTCCTCATCAGGAGGCGGCCGAGCAGGCCAGTGGCTGAGGAGGAATCATTCTGAGTGGAGAAAGGGGATTGAATCAGAGAACTTCAATTGGAGTTTGTGAGAAGGTGGAGAGAGGCCAGCCTACCACAGGGAATTTTTAAATTTATTTTTATTATTGTTATTATTTTTTTATTTTATTTTTGCCTTAGGAAAGTTGAGGAGTCAGTCTAGGATGGGAAAAGTGAGGGAGAAGGCCTAGATCTGGAAGTAGAACAACAGGTAAGTCTGGGATGATCTAGCTGAGCAAGAGCATCAAAGGTAGGACATCAGAATCTAGGAAAAGGGATCATGGGGATCAGCTTAGGGTGTTGAAGAGTTTTGGGTTCTGAGTCAGCCTTCACCCAAACACTTGTCCCAGATTCAAGGATGAGAAGTAGCCCAGACTTTCTTCTGCTATTAAAAATGACTACATACAGTCTACGGCCACGCCACCCTGAACATGCCCCATCCCGTCTGATCTCGGAAGCTAAGCAGGGTCGTGCCTGTTTAGCACTTGGATGGGAGACCATCTAGGAAGACCAGGTGCTGCTGTAGGCGTAAAAAAAGTAAATTAAAATGATGTCATACAAAAAAGAAGTTTCCTTTCCTTTTTCTTGTAAAGTGCTGCTTTTACCATTAGCAGTTGCGCTCACTCTCTGGACTTCCTGTTTGGCAAAGTTCGTGATTTAGGAACAAGATAGACTATGCAAGCCACATTGGTCCTGTGTGTCACAAGTTTCTTTACTTTGGATTCTAAGTAGTGTAATTTTTCACAGCCCACTTGCACGCTCTGAGGCCTTTGTCTTCCACAGTGGAGGCCGGTTGCATGCTGGGCTAAGCAGCATAGGGTGGTAGTCCGAGTTCTGATGGGTGTCTGGTTGAAGAAGGGTGTGAGAGAGGAAGAGGAAGATAATGTAGTAATACCTCTTTGTAAAGAAGCTAAACGTTTACAACGGAGACCTTCACATCGTTAAATGGATCAATGTCTCCTTTGTATCTTAAAACTTTTGAAATGGTTTCTAAGTACATTGACTATCATTCAAGATTAATTTTAGGTTGATTTGGTCAAATCAGTCATACTTAAATGAAAGTATGTCTGTTTTGCTTCATATTTTGGAAAGACGATGAAAATGGCATATTATAAATACACTACGCCTAGAGTAAATTATTAAATTTTTTTGTTTGCCCGTTACTGTTTAGGGAGCATTTTCTAATAACTCTACAGGAGCTATAGTATTAGTCACTTGTTTCGAATACATCTCAGGCCCTGCCATTTATTAGTTGTATGACTTTGGCCAAGTGACTTAACTGCTCTGAACTTCACTTTTCTTACCTATTAAACTGAAATAATAATGCATCAAAGGAAGGTTAAAATTAAGTGAGATAATGTGTGAGAGAGTCTAGTATTGTTTGCTGATCTTACTATCGAAAGTTATGCTATTCGTTGTCAACAAATTATATATTATACTTAAAGCTGAGTAGAATTGAATATATTCTGGGTATTTTTTTTAATTAAAAATTCATCTAGACCAGAGATACAAAATAGGTTTCGATAGCTTGAATGGTCTGGATAAAGGGAAGATTTACATAGACATGATTGAAAAACAATGTTGGCAATATTATTCAGTTTAAAATATGGGTATCCTTTTATTTAAATATGACCTAATATGATGAGACTAAATTTAATTTAAAGTTAAATTTAATCTTGAATGATATCAGGATCTCACTTAGGGACCATTATCTTGCTTCAGGATTGCATCTCATTATAGGGCTTAGCTCTGCCCTTCCCCTTCTCTTTTTGACTATTTAAGGGTCTACTACTTAGTGGCATAGAAAAAAAGTAGCTTTCATTTCCCCAATAGAATATGGAATCGAAATGAGTGTTTGGTAGTAATTGTGGAGTCATTTACTATATCAGAAATGTTCGTTGAATGCCTACTGTGTGCCAGGCACAATGCTAATCTCTGGAGATAAAGCAGTGAACAAGAGAAATAAGGACCCTGTCTATCTAAAGCTTATATTTCAATGAAAAAAATTTAACTAGTATAAAAATATATAATTTTGCGTAATAGTAAGTGCTATGAAGACAATCCAGAGAAGAGGATAACTCTGTCAGAATGTTAAGAGAATGCTTCTCTATAGAAATGACATATTACCAAATGGAAATATGATGGGGAATCCTCCTAATTTGTCAAAGAGTAACTCAGCATTAGTTTACTATTGAGTGCTATTATTTGCTGCAAACCTGGAAGTGGCACAGAAAAAAAGGCGTCCAATAGTTGACAACTTAACTCAATTAAAATACACATTAGTCACTCACTGTGAATATTAGTAAATCTTATATGAATATGATGTAACATCATTCCAACTCTAGCTTCAGGGTCTATGCCGTGATCTTTTTTCACAGTCAAACTTATTTCCTGGTCATTTTCAAGACTGCCTTTATTTGACCTACCTTGGGGCTTACCCACTGACTGTAGTCTTTTCTTGGGGGGTGTTCATGAAAAAATAATCAGAGGCAATTGCTTAACAGCACAGCTGCCTGAGGCAGTGAATAATGATTGGAGAAAATAATAAGCTAATCAAAAAGCTTAAAAGAAACAGCTTGTAAGTATACGCTGTCTAAAAAAGACATGCTTTGCATTTAAAGACTCAAATGGATTGAAAGTAAAAGGATGGAAAAGATACACCATGAAAACAGTGACTAAGAGGAACTAGATGGGCTCTATTAACATTAGATAAAGTAAAATTTAACACAGAGAACTAAAGATAAAGGAGGACATTTTATGACAAAAGGATTGATCAATCAAGAAGTTATAATAGTTATAATTTTATATGCACCTAACAACAGAGCCCCAACTACAGAAAGCAAAACTGAAAGATCGAAGGAAAAAAATAGAAAACTCAACAGTAGTAGTTAGAGACTGCAATTACTCATTTTCAATTGTGGTAGAACAGTGAAAGAGAATATCACAGGGAAATAGAAGATGAACACACTATAACCATGTATACCCAACAGGTATATATAAAACACTCTACCCAACAGCAACAGAAACACACATTCTTCTCAAGTGTCTATGGAACATTCTTCAAGATAGATGATTATATTAGGCTATAAAATAAGTCTCAATAAATGTAAAAGGATTACAATAATACATTGTTCTCCAGACAAAAAGGATTGAAATTAGAAATCAGGGAACTAATAAAAAAGGCTGGGAAATTCACAAATGTGTGGAAATTACACATTCCTAAACAATCAGTTGTTCAAAGAAGAAATCAGGAAAAGCTAGTAAATGCTTTGAGATGAATGAAAATGAAGACACAATATATAAAAACGTGTGTTTAGCATTCTTTCAGAGTCTGAAAAAGGTGTCATAAGAAAAATTATAGACCAATTTCCTTCATGATCACAGATATAAGAACCTTTAACAAATACAGTAGTATGTGGAAAGGATAATATATCCTTTCAAATTTGGCTTATCCAGGAATGCAAGGTTGGTTTAACATACAGAAAATTATATTTTAATGTAATTCATTAGCAAAACATATGATAAGAAGCATATTGTCATTGCTGTAGATGCAGAATTTTTGTTAACTCATTTGACAAAATTCAACATCTATAGATGTTTTAAAAAATTCTCAGTAATATAGGAATAAAAGGATACTCCCTCAGTCTAAGTAAGGGAACCTATCTATTGCAATAAAAATCCCAATGGGCTTTTTTGTTGGTGTGGAAACTGACAAATTAATTCTGATATTTATGTGGAAATGCAAAGGATCTAGATTACCCTCCCAAAAAAATTTTGATGAAGAAAATGTTGGAGGACACACACTACCTGATTTCAAGACTTACTGTAAAGATATAGCAATTCAGATGAGTGAGGTATTGACAGAAGGATAACTAGATCAATGGAACAGAACAGAGAGGTCACAGATATGTGTTCAATTGATTTTTGACAGAGTTGCCAAAAAAATTTATTGGGGAGCATCAGGTCTTTTTAACAAATAGTGTTGGGATAATTAGATAAATCTATAGATAAAAATGAACCCCGATCCCTACTGCACACCACACAGAAAGTAATTTAAGATGGAGCATAAACTGAAACATAAAAGCCAAAACCATATAGCTTCTGGAAGAAGAAAATATAAAATATCTTCATGACTTTGAGGTAGGTAAAAGTTTATTAGAAAGAACACAGAAAATAACTAAAAATAAAAATGGATAAATTAGTTTTTATCAGAATTAAAATTCTTCTCATCAAAAGGTACCATTAAGAAATTGAAAAGGCAAGCCATGGGATGGGATACATTATTTTCAATACATATATTGACAAACGGCTTTTATACAGAACATATAAAGAACTACAAATTGATATGAAAAAAACTAACAACCTAATAAAAGTGGGCCAAAAACTTGAAGAGACTTAAGAAGTTAAAGGAATGACCAACAAACACACGAAAAATATGCTCAGCATCATTGTTCATCAAGGAAGTATGAATTAAAACCACAATGAGAAACCCACTTGAATGGCTGCAAAATCTGACAGCGCCAGATGTTGGTGAGGATGTGGAGCAACAGGAACTTTTGCACATTATTAGCAGGGATATAAAATGGTACAACCACTTTGGAAAAGAGTTTGGCACTTTATCAAGTGAAGCATACCCTGACCCAACAATTTCACTCCCAATGTTCACACAGAGACTTGAACATTAATGTTCATAAGAGCTATATTTATAACAGCTAAAAACTTAAAATAGGCCAAGTGTTCATGAACAGTCAAATGGATAAATAAATTGTAATTTATTTATACAATGCAATAATACTCTGCAATTAACCAGACTGTAACACTGATGCATATGACAGCATGGTTGAATCTCAAAAATACAAAGTGAAAGAAGCCAGACATATAAGAGTACATATCGTGGGATTTCATTTATATAATAATCTAGAACAGGCAAAACTGTAGTGAAAGAAAGTCTGTCCGTGGTTGACAAGGGCTGGGGAGGGTGTATGGACTTAACAGGGGCACAAGGGAACTTTTTTGGGTGATGGAAATGTTCTGTATCTTAATTGTGGTGAGGTTTGCATGGTGGTATACAGCTGAAAATCTCCTAATCTATACACTTAAAATAGGTGCATTTTATTTTATGTGAATTAATAAAGTTGATATTTTAAAAAGACCACCAATACCAAATGTTGGCAAGAATATCCAGTGACTGAAATTCTCATATGTTGCCAGTGACACTTTAAAATAATACAACCATTTTGGAAAACTGTTTGGCAGTTTCTTATGAACTACATCTGTGACCCAGCAACTTCACTCCTACATATTTACCTAAGAGAAATGAAAACATATTCACAAAAGTCGTGCGTAGGAATGTTTGTACTGGCTTTATTCACTAATACCTCACCATAGAAACAACCCAAATGTTCATCAGCAGGAGAACAGAAAAACATATTGTCATAAAGTCATACAATGGAGTAATACTCTTCTATCAAAAAGAATGAATTGCTGATATATAAAACAACAGAGTTGAATTTTAAAAATTTTAAGTGGGAGAAGCTTGACACACACATATGCGTAATGTATGATTCCATTTATGTGATGTTCAGAAACAGACAAAACTAATCAATGGTGATAAATATACAACGTTGGTTACCTAACAGGGTAGAGAGAGGCACAAGGTGACTTTCTAAGTGGCAGATATGCTCTGTATCTTGATTGGAGTGGTAGTTTTAAAAAGCTCATTGAATTATACACCTAAGATCTGCATATTTCCTTGCATGTAATTTTTATTTCAGGCACACACATATGCACATACAAATAATTTGAGAGAGAGATAACTAGAACACCGTTGGCATTTCTTATAAATCATTTGATGATGATCAAATTCTCATAAAGGGAAGTAGGCGGAAGATGGACAGCACTTTTTGAATAATGTAATTGGCTAATAGAAAAAAGACAGTTTGTTATATGTAAGGATAACAAATTTTCACTTAAAAGGCCGTATGGTCTCGGATTCAGAGCAAGGGCTTTGTAACCAAGTGGCGTTCAAATCCTGGTGCTGCCATTTAGTAACTGTGTGACTGTAAGCAATTTAACTTAAGTCACTCTGTGCCTCTCCTTTCTGTATGTAAAACCACTTAAGGTCGTAAGAATCAAATAATGCCAGGTGTTTGTAGTGCTTGGTACCCAGTAAGCATTCATATATTATTGGCCATTCTTGTTTAGTTTTCATTCTTATTTATTTATTTTTCCTCCCCTTTTTGTTATTAGTTATCAAGGATGGACAGGTATATAAAAATACATTTACTTCTTCACATTCTCATACTTTCATTAATACTTCTCCTCCATCTTAAAGCTCTCATAAAGCAATTTCCCCTCTGCTAGCTTCTGCTCGTCTTTCAAGACTGTTCAGCCTTAAATTCCACCAGGAGGCTTTCTCTGACCATTAAGTCAGAGGCACCTTTTCTTTGTTCCCCCAGCATCACCTTGACATACAGACATACAGATCAAGTTGTCTTACAGTACTCGGATTTCTTTACTGTTTCTTTTTCTTTTTTTTTTTTGGCTTGGGTACTTGTCAGGTGCAAAGGTAATGCTCAATTCATCCTTGAGTGACAGCATGCATAGCATAAAACTTTCCTCTTACATGTTTCAGTTTGAGTGCTACAGCATTAAAATAATGTCCATTCATCAAATTTTTTTTTTTTTTATCCACTTTGACTTTCAGATTTTCCTTCTTGGAATTATCCTGCTTCCAATTCGTGCTTTATTGGTTGCAATAATTTTATTACTGGCATGGCCATTTGCTGTAGTTTCAACAGCATGCTGTCCTGAAAAGATGAACCATCCAGTAACCGGTTGGAGGAGGTAAGAAACAATTATGTCTAAATGTTAGATAAATCAAAATAAAGGAGAGTTTATCATAGTTTAGTCATTGATGAATAGTTTTATTTCATGGCTTCCTACTCAATGTTAGCATTCATTTTTGCTTCTCCGATAAAACTGTTCTTCATTTGTCATACGTAGAAATCTCTGCCCACAGCCTGGCTTCCTTTTGCTCTTCCTCAGTTTTCACACTTGCTTTTGTCCCTCTACAATAACTACATACTTTATGCAGGGGTAGAATCAAGTGGCTCAATGATAGTATATTTATTCATTACTTTAGTGATTATTATTCACAGCAATTTACTTATTAATCAATATAGCCTAGCTTTTTTCAACATTGCACCGAGGCCGGCTGGAACTGCTTCTCAAGCACTATGGAGTTGACATGGTATTAGAGAGTAGACTGACCACGAATGAACAAAGTCACTGATAAAAGTTACTTTCTGCTGGGTGGAACCAGATTGTTGCCATAAGCGTGCCCTGAAGTGAAGGCCTTCCACATGGATTCGCTGGGTTTCATAGAAATCCATTGCTTGGTTCCAGAGCACTGTCAATCTCTCTGAAATCACACATATTTTTTTTCTTTGTCTTTTTTTTTTTTGTATGCAAGGATCTATTCTTCTCATCAAAATCTCAAAGGAGAATATGTTCTCCAAAAATTTTGAGAAACACTGTTCTAAAAACTTTTAAAAAAAATATGCAATTTGCGGTTTAATTCATGTGAACAAATGTCAACATTAAACACAAGGCTGGTTTGAAGTGGAACTAAACCCAAAGCTGGCAGTGGCCCTAGAAAAATAATATCACCTCAACCCTTGCGAATCGTACTCCTTTGTGCACGTCATTAAAAAGATAGTGTAGGAGGTATTTTCCATCACTGATTCCTTTAAATTATTTCCTTGATTTCTAATTTAATGACCTATGTAAACCAATGGGGATGGAAATAATAGTTTAAAAATCCAGAAAACAGATATAATAAATGTTGGAAAAGAAAGTTCTACTTTTGTCAACTTCACCAGTATCACTGCCTCCTCTTAAACAGGTAACATTGGAGTTAATTGTGCAGCACTAGACTCTGAGCCATTTTTAAAACATTTAAACAGAGATCTTTAATGACTTTGCGTATGGGGACTTTGGAATGTAGTTGTCAGAAACTACATCATCA
>PVKZ01007094.1:0-26616 GCA_004027375.1 Macroglossus sobrinus | reverse complement strand
TGTCCAATCTGATGCTGCTTTGTGTAGTCACAAGAACGTGCAATCATCATCGCTATCTCATTCCAGAATATTTTCACCACCCCCAAAGAAATCCCGTACCTGTCCCGCCCCTACCCCCTGGCCACCACTCATCTACTTTCTGTGTCCGTGCATGACCCTGTTCTGGCCGTTTTATTACATACGAGGAACCATGCAGTGGGTGGCCTTGTGTGACCAGCTCTCGCCCTTAGCACAGTGATCTCAGCGGTCACGTGCTGAGCATTCATCCAGCACGCACCAGCACTCACTCCCTCTTGCAGCTGGATGACGGTCCACTGTACAGCTGTCCCGTGAGTCATCCAGTCCTCAGGTGATGGGCATCCGGGTGGTTTCTGCTTTTTGGCTCTTAGGAATTGGGGCTGTTAAGCTGCAGTGAACACTCACATGTGAACATTTCTGTAGACGCGTTTTCATTTTGGGGGGTACGTAGCTAGGCGTGGACCTGCTGGGTCTTGTGGGATTGTTTCACTTTTCGAGGCCTTGCCACGGTTTCCCGCAGCAGCTGCGCGCCCTGCCTCCCCACCGCGGCACAGAGGGCTCCGGTCTCTGCATCCTCGTCGGTCGGTGCTCGTGATTGGCCACGAGCATCCCGGTGATGCGAAGCGGGTCTCACTGTGGTTTCCATCTGCGTTTCCCAGTGACTGATGCTGAGCACCCTTTCGTGTGCTTGGAGGCCGTTTTATATCTTCTCTGGAGGAATGTCTGTTCGCGTCCTTTGCCAGCATTGTAATTAGGTCATTTGTCTTTTGATTCTGGGCTCTAAAGGTTCTTCATGTATTGTAGCTGTTCAGCCCTTCTCAGATACGTGGTTCGTGAATACTTCCCGTTCTGTGAACAATAAATTATACTTTCAGTTGGATCGTTTATTTAAGTGCTCTTTTCCCCACCCAACTTTTAGAAATTATATTTATTTAATCATTGGAAAGATTATTTTAAATTAAATTTCTACATATGGACAGAGAAACATGTCTGACTGGAAATACTCTGAAAAACTGGTCTTTTCTCATTGATACTTAGGTAATTTGTAATCATAAAATTGGAGGCTGTTGCCATAGAAAAGAGGTATTAAAATTATTTAATCCAAAAAAAAACTATAAGATGAATAAATAAGATGAAATATGGAGGAAATAGGGAGATGTTGGTCCAAGGGTACAGAGTTTCACTTGCTCAGAGTAAGTTCTGGAAATCTGATGTACAGCAAGCATAGAGGCAACAGGTAACACTACATGTGTATTGTATACTTGAAATTTGCTCAGAGGATTTAAGTGTTCACTCCACACACACATAAAAGTATGTGAAATGAAGGGCATGTAATTAATTTGACGGTGGTAACATTTCACAGTATATTTATATATCAGAACATCACATTGTAAACCCGAACCATATCCAATTTTTATTTGTCGGTTGTACCTTTCTAAAGCTGGGAAAAAAACTAGAAGAAAAGATCACCACAATAAAGAGTAGATAACCTTTTTGTTTAAAAATCATTTTTTTCTAGCACAATTATATTTGTTTACATTTACTTAAAATCATTATAGTTTATTAGATTATGCAGAACTTGAATTTCGCTCTGCCTAAATGAAATGCTAATAATTTTTTTTTAAGTAAATGTTTGGTAACATTTATCTGTAGTATTTTAAAACAAATACGGAGTACTTTGGTTTCAAAAGAGAAATAGTAATCGCGTGATTTTTCCTCCTCAGAGCACAGAACCAAAGTATCTTCATGTGACACCTTACACGTCGACACCCACCTCAGTGGAGAAACTGTGGACGCCGAGCCCGGGTCTTCGGTCGCTGAACTCGGCCCAGTGGAAGGACTCCAGGGACAGGGAGGAGACGACACCCAGGAACTGCCAGCCCGCGGGCTCCGTGTCCCCGATGGTGAGAAGGGGCAGAGGACATCTGTCTCACGAGACAGAGACTCTTGCTTCGACTCCGATTCGCGCGTGCTCTCTGGAGAACCACTAAACGAGGAAGAAGGGGTCAAGAGAGGGGACCCCGGGACCCCAGGAACCGGAATCCAAAGTGGCCTTCCAAGGCCTGCGTCTGACGTTCCGGATTCTGGAGCGCCGGCGACAGAAACGAGCGGAGAGAGAGCGTTCACGCCCCCACCTGCCAAACCGCAGGGCGGCGGGGATGCCCCCGGGACAGGAAGTCGCCGCTCCCCGGGGGCTCCGCTTCCTGGGCCCGCCCCAGCGGACAGCGGTCGCACTCAGCACCTTCACCCTCAGCCTCCTACAAGCGCCTCTGATCTTACTGCTCACGGCGTAGAAAACATGAGCCCGACCTCACCTGTAACCGTCGCGGCACACTACGAGAAAGAGGCCGTCTCTGCGGGTAACCCGGAGGCAAATAGAGCTGCAGGTGCAAGCGGCCCGCTGCCTACCAGTGCTAACTTAGAGGCAGAGGACACACGTCCTGGAAAGGAACTCTCTCACGACGCCTTACTGGCCAGTGACGACCAAAACCTAAAAGAGCAGAACCGCACAGAGACGTGTCCAGAATCCTCCGGCAATGCTCCTGACGGCGGAACTGAAAGTCTTCAGGAGGACGAGGGTCTCAGTCGAGCCGAGGGTCTCAGCCTGGAAGAAATCTCTCCTGCTCCTCCAGAAAGCCAGACGCATCCTTGCACAGCGCTCGAAGGCCTTCCCTTCCCAGCGGAATATTACGTTCGGACGACACGACGCATGTCCGACTGTCGGAGGAAGAGGGCCCTGGAGGCCGTCATCCAGAGTCATTTGGGAGTCAGAAAGAAAGGGTTTAAAAATGCAAGTAAGGAAGCTGCTGCAAATGTGAACCGTTCCAATGGGGAAACGAACCAAAGCGAAATCGGGGTGTCTGACCCATCCCCGCGACGGCCACGTTCAAGAAGTCCTTTTCAGAAACGTCTCTCGGTAACTGAGGCCGGCTCGCCCGCGGGGCCCCCTAACAGTGACGTCTTTGAGAAGGCGGTTACCCGGCCATCCGGCAGGAGACGCAGAGGGAAAAGGAAGTCAGCCCGCACCCCTGCACTAGATCATCGGGGACCACTCGTGCACTCTTCTGGGACATCAGGGGCTAATAGGCCCAAGCAAGACGTCGCTGTGCACGAAGATCGGGGTGAAAGGGCAATTATCCATGGTAAGAAGAGGGTCACGGGTAGATCGGGGCGTGGGGGATGACGGGGACGACGATGGCAGCAAACGCGTCCTATGTGCCCAGCACTTTCCAAATGTACAGATGCTTGTCCAATCATCACAGCAACGCCACATTAAGTAGCCTGTCTTCATCCTCACTATACAGATGGGTAAACTAAGGCACAAATAGATCGAAGGGCTGTCACTCATTGACGTGTCAGGGCCAGGATTCAGACCTGGCTGCGTCGTGCCAGAGTTCCCTAACGTGGTCGCAAAATATGACACTAGGAAGGACACGTGTTGGCTGTCGACCTAAAGTTGGTATTGATTCAGGTACAGCAGCATCTTTATCCGTGGCTAGAAGCTTTATCACTAATGCAGGGAGCGTCTTTGACGTACGATGAAATGCGTGTTGGAGCCGGAGGTCGCTGACAGACTCAGGGATGATCGCGTAACGAAACGCGATAGGTCTGAGCAGCTTTTGTGCGACAAAATATCTCATACAGGCTCTCTGAGGTGTGTGGGACACAAGATTTTGGAGGCTAGCAAAGGGACCCGTTATAATTTAAACTTGTATTTATTTATTTACTTGGGAGTTATCACACCTCACCCACTGAGCATAAAAACTACAGTTCACACTGGTTTTACGCTAAAGACCAGCAAGCTTCCCACAGGAGGCCAGGTGGTAAATAGCATCTTTGTTCTCTCTCACAGAGATGTGCTACTCAGTAGTGCGAAAGTAGCCACAGGTGACACGTCAATGTGACAGTGTCCCAGTAAAGCTTTATTTGTGAAAACAGGTAGCCAGCTGCTGTCTGCCCGTGGACACAGGCTCTGCTCTCTGAGCTACAGTTAATTAAAGTAGGGTCATCTAGTAATAAGCTGGAGACATTCTTTTATATATTTGAAAATCATCTGTGATATTAATAACCTGCAGCCACTTTAAAAAAACTTTTTCTTGAGGTGGCCTTCCCATAGCGAAATACTAATAAGTTTAAGTTAAAATTCAGTGACATTTAGTCCATTCAGAATGCTCAGCCATGGTCCGACCTGGTTCCCAAACGTTTCTGTCACCCCAAACGGAAACCCCACCCCCAGGAAGCACTAGCTCCCTGATCCTCTCCCCCCAGCCCCTGGCAACCACCACTTGGAACTGTCCCCGGATGTACACACTTGGGACATGTTATATCGGTGGAGTCAGACAACACGGGACCTTCTGTGTCTTAGCCTGTGGCGTGTATCCGTGCTCTGTTCTCAACTATGGCCGGGTACTGCCGCGTCGCAGAGCCGGGCCAGTCTGTCCGTTCATCAGGTGGTGGCAGCAGCTACATCTGGACGGGGCAGAAGTCGGGTTGTTTTAAGGGTAACATGTACCTTTGCCTGGAAAGGGGGCTGCGCTGTCTTCAGTGAGGGGAGCCAGCATCTTGGCGGCCGTCCTCTTGCTGCCCGTTGGGGTCAGCTGGAGAGCAGGAAGGACTCTGGAGACTTTGAGTGTAGGGGAGCCGAGGGGACAGGGAGTGAGTGAGTTGACTGGCCCCAGGTAACAGCAGACCAGGGGCCGAGCTGCGGTCGGGCGCTGCAGGGGACGGCCGCGTTGTGCGCTGCTCACCGAGGCTGCAGCGTGGCGGATGGAGGAGTCACGAGGGCGGTGCTCTCTGCCGGGGTTCGGGGTCTCACCCCCTGTTGGGCGCTCACGTCCCTCGTTGGGTATTCGTTGCTGTCGCTTTCTGTTTTAGGAAAGGAAATTCGCCATCAGAAAGGGGACCCCGTTCCTGCCAGCGATGGTGCGGCACCAGCTTCGGACGGGGACGACGTCGGGGTTCCGTCTCCTACGGGTGCGGTGCTGGCGTCGAAGCAGCTGGCGACTTTCCTGGAACCCGCAGACTTCCAGTTACCCGACGAGGACTTCGGGCCCCTGAAGCGCGCCAGGCTGCAGCGTGGCTCGGAGGGGCCGGGGGAGCCTCTGCGGCCCGGGGTGGCCGGAGGGCGGTGCGCGGCGGCCGCGGCGGCGGGGCTGGCCCCGGAGCGGATCGGGCTGGACACGGGGCGCTGGGAGGAGGGCCCGGCCGCTCTGCCCGGCCGCGCGCACCCCGACGTGGCAGGGCGCGCACGCCAGGCTCAGGAGGGCCTGTCCTCGTCCGCGGTGCTCCTCACGCCCGTCTGTACCGTCACGCCCGGGGAGGACGACCGGCCGGCGGCAGACGCGGGCTCGCCCGCCTTCCCCGTCTTAGGCACCACTCCAGCCCCCGGCTCCCAGCTGCGCTGTGCCGGAGCGTCGGCGGACGAGGCCGGGGACGCCCACACCACACCCCGGCTTTCCCCGCCGAGAGCCACCGTCAGCCCCGCCGGAGACCGCGGACCCTGTGACACCCGCGCCAGCCCGCTGCTGTCAGCGCACGGCCTGCACGCGTCCGGACAGCCTCGCTGCGACTGGGCCCCTGGGCCCCTGGCATCCCCGCCGCCCACCGAGTTGCTCACGTTCAGAGACGGTCAGTGCCCCGGACACGCGCGCCCGGAACCGCGGCGGCACTGTGCCCGACAGGTACGCTCCGCGTCCTTCACGACGTGCCCTCTGGAGGAGCGGGGTCCCCTCGTGCACGCGGACGGCCCGACACCTGTCGCAGTGGCTCCTCACTGTGTGTTTTAACACGTCTCCTTGATGTGGTTTTACTGTGAGCACTGAATTCACTCTGGGGGGGTTCAGGTGAATTAAAATCTATATTCTGTAAATGGGGGGGCCTTCTCTCTCTGTCGTCAGCGGAGCAGTTCGCCACGTGAAACAGACCATGTGATAATAGCACGTCTGAGAAAATAAAGCATCAGCTAGACGTTGCGACGCAGGGAGACAGCGCACGGGAAGTGCAGACTAACGGTGCGACTTTTGTCCCCACAGCCTGGGATAGCAGACCTTCCTGCCTGTGACAGCTCAGTCCCGGGCGACCTGCAGCTGGTTTCGAGGTTAAAGGTCAGAAGGCTTTCCTTATGCGCATCTTGTGTGTCACGTGAAGATGGATGGGGAAGTCGAGAAGAGTTTAATGGGATGGCTTCTCATTCTTAATAGAAACGTATAGTCAGGCCGTCGTATGTGTATCTGCCATTCTTTTGTCCGTGTACCCAGTTAAGCTTCCCCCTCCAGCCCCTGTTCCTAAAAATATGTCTTTCCTCCACCAGACTTGAGAGGGTTGCCCAGTCTGTTGGTCTTCCAGAAAAGCGACCTTTCGGTTGTATTGATTGTTCATTGAGGTTTTCTTGTTTCCCATTTTGTTTATTTCTGTTTTTGTCCTTAATAAATGCTTCTGTGTTTCATCGTGTGTCTCTCATTGTTCCTTCACTCATTTGATTGAGCTGCTTGCTTTATTTGGTCTTTCTTACTTTTCGATGAATGCCAGTACGATAACGTATGTTGGGGGAACCTTGCTTTGGCCACACGCTGCGTGTCTGGGTGTCTGCCGCTCTCCTTGTGGCTTGCGTAGAGAGAGTTTGTCGTTTCAACCCACAGGCGGTTCCCTGGGATGTTTAGTTTCTAAATAGGAAGTTTTTATGGACTGTCTGTTACACTTAAATCTGAATCTATTCCATTCCGAAGCTGTACTTTTAAATTATATCATAACATGAGTGTGTGGGGCCAGTTATAAGACCCACAAAGCTCTTTATTTCAACCTGCCTGAGACTCTAATGAGGTTTCCTGGGGATTTCATCTAACCCATGGACTCCATCGCTCTTCACATTCTTTTCACGAATCGGACCCCGAGTGTCCGTCCCGCGTAACCATTCTTGCTGTTGTGTGCCAGGACCCCTCCGCGCCCTGTGCCGTGGACGTGAGCGCCCTGTGGTGGGACGTGGCCGGTCTCAAGGAGCCGTGTATCGTCACCGCTTGTGAATACGCAGTGTCTCTCTGGAAACCTCTGGAGACTTGGCAGTGGGAAAAAATCTATTCCTGGCACTTCACGGAGGTGAGTCCAAAGCTGAGCACGGGAAGAGGGCGTTGCCGTCCTCTGCGTGACTGTGTAGGCGGGCAGCTCACCACAAACGGGATCTGTGGCCACGGGAGACGGGACAGACAGATGCCGCCTCCCCGACGTTTTATTAGAAAGATTTTCCAACATCCAGAAGGTCCCTGTGCACGTGCCAGCTTTATTAAGGCTGTGATAGACAAAACTGCGAGAGCATCCACTGCGATCACTTGATACGTGTACTCGTGGTGACGACTCCTGCGATCAAGTTCATTAATACATCCGGCCCCTCATAGCTAGCTACCTGTTTTTCTTTCTTCTTTCTAACTTTTGATGAGAACACAAGATCTCCTGTGTTAGCAAATTTTATTCTCCAGCACAACCCCCGCTCTGGCTCTGCTCTGCATGGTGGCTCGAGTGCTCGTTCAGGGACAGACGTATTGTAAAGGGCTGCGTGACGTTCCGTTCACCCACCTCCCAGAGTTCGCTTACTCCCCCGTCGTTGGAGGTGGAGATGGCACAGAATCAACGCAGCAGCAACATTTAGGCCGACGGTTCATCAAAGGGGCGTGCGCTGACCCCCCTCGCTCTTGTCCCGACGTGGGAAACCACCCCGGACAGCGAGAGTAGAAGGGGATGCAGCCCACTTCGGAAAATGCAGGTTCACGGAAAATGAAGCCGGCGACTACGTTTGTGGCTCTTGTCTCTCCAGGTTCCGGTGTTACAGATCGTTCCCGTGCCCGACGTTTGCGACCTCGTGTGTGTGGCTCTAGGGAACCTGGAAATCCAGGAAATCAGGTGTGCAGGTCCCAAGGACTGGTCCGTCCTTCCTTTCACCTTTGTCGCCGGCGGCCTGTTCTCAGCGCCAGTTACAGCACGGACTTGGGTCTTGGGAGGATGTCACTTTGGGTCTGAAAGAAGATTTGTTTTAAAAATAATTATCATGAGAACGACTTCCGGGACTGAGGTTCCTGTGTGAACTCGAACCCCGTCCTCCCCGGTCGCGGGCTCACTCCCGCTTCTCCGCCTCTCTCCTCGTGTCGGGTGCAGGGCGTTACTCTGTCCCTCGGATGGCGGCGGCGGGAAGCAGGTGGTCCTGAGCTCTGGGCACATACAGGCCGTGCTCGGCCTGACCAGGAGGAGGCTCGCCAGCAGCCGCGGGACGCTGTGCGATCAGCAGGTGGAAGTCGTGACGTTCGCGGAGGACGGAGGGTGAGGAAACCCGGGTCGCCCCTGACGTCCGAGAAGAGCGGTTGCCCCCCGGGGTGTCAGAGCAGGTCGGCTCCACGGCGTCTTGGCTTCTGGGCTGTCGTGTGGCTCTGCGGGGTCCGCGGGGCGCTGGCATGTGGCGGAGTGTCCTAAGCCAGCCAACAAAGTCGAGTCAGGGTCCTGAATGGGGGAGCGGGGACGAAGAAGAAAAAGCAGACAGAAAGAGTGCAGGAGGGAGGACGGAACCTCATCTTTCTCCCCAAGTTTATTTCACACGCATATCTATACAATCTGAGGGCGCTCCCAAAACTTGGTGACAGTGCCACAGTTTCTCATGGCCTTGGGGACTGATAATCTCAGCTCTTTACAATCTCAACTTCTTACAATGTTGCCAAGGACACACACATCCTCTGTTCCTTATTGTGCGGGTTCACAGGTCTGTAAGTGACCCCCACAGCAGGGTGGAGGGGCGGGGCTGGGAGGAGCCCAGTGTGGGAGAGCCCAGCCGGCAGGGTGTGGCCTTCTGGCGATCTCTGCGTGCCCCTTACGGGCTGTGTGCCCCTTACTGGTTCCCGGCCTCAGACCCTGTTGCCCTGGTCCTTCCGCAGGCTTGGTGTCCATTCGTGCGGTCGCCACCTGGCGGCCGGCCGCTGGGACATGCGTGTCCAGCTCCCAGCCCTTCCTGGGCCTCTACACCTGCAGGCCTCCTTAGCAGACCTGTGGTTCCCCCAAATCCAGCACGTGGAGGACAGAACCCTTAGCGTCCTCTGTGTCTGCCGAGGACTCATTACACTTCGCGACACAGATGACCCGCCTGTCTTTCCCAGTAACCAAGGGCGTGCCTTATTCACGCCCTGTGGCGGTCGTCCAGACGAGAGAAAGAGCCATTTCTTAAATGGGGACAGCGTTAGCGAAGATGGGCAGAGGCCGGCAGACCCGAGGGAGCGGGCATGATGAAATAAATCCCTGAGTGGTTGGGGACGGAGACAAGGACACGGTCCAGGTTTCTGGGCTGGTCACCTGGGGAGACAGGGTTGCATCTCGTTGAGATAGGAACGCAGAAGGAAACGTGAGGTTTTGGGGGAGAGCTGGCGAGTGTAATTTCGGCTGTGATGAATTCGAGGGGCTTGCAGTACATCCAGGCAGATAATATTAAAGTAACATCCGTTCACTGTAGAAAGTCTAATCAGGTGACACGCTTTCCGGTTGACACTCCTCTCTGGCATGAGGTTTGTCACACAGAGTTCAGTAACACGTAGAGGGGCTGCTCAGAAACCGCTCGGTACACGGTGCTGATTTTCAACACCGATTTAAACGCAGAAGCAAAGAAAGACGGCCTCTGATGCCCCCCGAGGAGACGGTGCTAACGTTCACCGAGGTCCAGGGGACGCAGGACGCCCTGCTGGGCACCACCGTGACGAACAGCATTGTCATCTGGTAAGTTCCCGCGCAGGTCCGTGACGTGAGACCTGCCTCCCGTGTCACGGGGCTGTAGAAGGAAAGTCAGGGACTCTAAGTACGGTTGTGTTTTTGTGTGTTTACTGTCAGGCATCGTATACTTGCCTTAACAAGGACATCATAGTAATTCAGACATCGTGAAAAAGATTAGTCTAAGGAGACTGTTTTTAAATAAATGTGGTTTTATTATCAAAACTGTTCTGCTTCCGGTTAACGACTGAGCAGCTGCTATCAGACCAGCTCTCCTACCTCAAATAACTATAAACTCTGGACGAAATGCTAAAGAAAAGGCACTGGAGAGTGAGGACAAGGGGGAAGGGACTGGGGTTCAGCACCGGGCGAGCCCCCGATTTCTCCCTCATGGCGTAGCAGTTTCGCTCTAAAGCTGAACTGTCGCATTAAACCACTGGCAAAGTCATCAGACGTTAGTTTTGTCTTTAGCTCTGTCTGCGACTAAACAGAACGAAGGTACTTTGCCCCTTAGCTCATTCCCTGGGTCCCCTCCTAAAGGACACTGTGATAAGTAAGAGAATGTTAGCGAGAGCCAGCTTGCTGGAAGGGCGGTCTCAGCTTCTTCGTTTCTGGTGGCTCAGGGATTTGAAAACGGGTCAGCTCCTGAAAAAGATGCACATCGGCCATTCCTACCGAGCGTCCGTCTGTCACAAAGCCTATTCGGAAATGGTGAGTGCCGATCCGGGGCCCTGTGTGTCCTCCACGTGTCACCCATGGCCTCACCGAGTGAGTGTGATACCTTAGCAGGTAGGGGTTAGCGGACCCCGACCCTGGCGGGTCAGGAACCAGGCCACACAGCAGGAGGTGAGCGGCAGGTGAGCGCGTGAAGCTTCACCTGTGTCTGCAGATGCCCCCCCAGCGCTGGCATCCCCGCCTCAGCTCCGCCTCAGACCATCAGGCGTTAGGTGCTCACAGGAGCAACGTCCCTGGTGCCACAAAAGTTGGGGACCGCTGCCTAGAGAAACGAACCTGGCGTCTCAGCCCGTGTAACGAGGCCGGTTTCCGGTGTGGCCCGTGGTCAGGGTGGGACAGCTGTGCAGGTGTCGGGGGTGACTGCCTCAGTGTCCACCGCCGAGCCAGGAGCAGAGGGAGGGGCGGCCAACTCAGCACTGTGGACATCGGCTCCCAGAGGCTCTGGACACAAAAGCTGCATCCCTCCCAGCCCGGCAGTATCTGTGGGGTGAACTCAGAGGTCGTGTGGTCACAGGTAACCTGTCACATGGTCTCGAGGCGCTTTTCATCTGAAAATAAGGGGGTCGAATTCATCTCTGGAAGTGTTAAAGCTGCCTAGTAGACCGCATTTAAATAATTTATGTCTTCGTTATTGCAACATTAGTACCTATCTGCTTTTCACACATTTAGCACTGAAGTGGATACGTTAAGTAAAAGCTCCCCATAAAGCCAGCCTCCAGAAGTAACAGTTCACAGTTCAGTGCGGGAATCGGCTAACGTTTTCTGTAGAGGGCCAGGTAGTCACTGTTTCCAGCCTTGCAGGCCACCGGGCGAGGAGACCAGGCTTCCCACGAGCTGACTATCCCCATGGTTCTTCCTATTCTTTTTCCCAGCGTCCTCTTGGTGATTTCTTTGCCTTTTACTTTTCTCCTAAATCAGGGGCTCCTGTTTGTCGTCCTGAGCCATCCCTGTGCCGAGGAGAGCGAGCCGTCAGGGAGCCCAGTGTTTCAGCTGATGGCGATTAACCCTAAAACGACCTTGAGCGTGGGCGTGATGCTCTACTTGCTTCCCCGAGGGCAGACTGGAAGGCAAGTGTGGGACCGCGGGCCAGCGGGCGTGGCGCTGGGAAAGGCACTGGGGCAGACGTGCGGACCACGTGTTCCGTGTCACTCGGATGAATGGAGATGGGAGACGCGGGAGGTGATGGTGAACGAGGTTAGGAGTGGGGTGAAGGACAGCGTCGAGTAGATCCGAGCCAGGCCTCAGGCTCCCTGTGTCCTGAGCCTCACCTGTCCGGTGCCGGACAGGTGTCTTAGTGTATTTGAGCCACGCTTTTTCCCACAATGAAAACATTTTCAATACAAATGGTAATTAGTGTTCTCTACCAAAAAAAAAAAAAAAAAACCTTATACTTTATGTTCTTCCCATTAAGCATCCTTTAGGAAGGCCTCTTTACTGTGACATCTAAGTGGCCTCCATCACAGGGGCAGTCACGACCAACCTACTGACAGAGTCTCCCTGCTGTCTGTCAGTGGCGCTCTGCGGGGCGCTGGCGGTCGGGCCGTGAGGGGTGAAACCTCATGCTCATCGATCACTTCCTGTGTGTCGCGTACTGGGTTGGGCTTTTTATATCAGCTGCCGCAGGAAACCCCTCAGCCCCAGGAAGTGGGCGCTCACATCCATGTCCCCCCGTTGTACGGGTGGAGTTAACCTGCCCAGAGCCACACAGCTCTTCCGTTGTTGGCATGCAAAGCCACGCAGCTGACTGCAGAGTCGCTGTCTTAAAGCACAGCTTTCTTTCTGGTTCCATTTTCGTGGGAGATGCCTGCTAGGTATGGGGGCACAGCGAGGGGTGCAGGAGGGTAAAGCAGGGCATGGGGCTGTGGGAGCAGAACGTGTGAGTACACCGCCCCAGGTAGGTGGTTGGCGGTGGCCTTCTGCACGCTCAGAGGTGACAGGCCTGAACAGGGACAAGCCCCGCCGTGCTGAGACCTGGGCTGAGAGCCTGCCGAGGACAGGGACGGGCAAGAGCGAGGACACTGAGGGGGCCTGCGCCTGGCTGCTTCGAAGAGTGGGAGGCAGGCCCCGGAGAGCTGGGCTGCACGGAATACAAGACGCACCACGAGACAGGCGGGCCCCGCTGTGCGGCCATGCCAGCCTGCGGCACGGCGGCCCGCAGCCCAGGGTCGCAGACGGGCCTTCTGGGTCCGGGGGGTTTTTGTTCTTGTGGCCTCAAGGAACGTGGTTTTGGCCTATAAAAAAAAACTTTTTTCGGATGTGTCATTTGAACTGTGTCTCTGTGCTCGGTGTCAGGTTCCTGGAGGGCGACGTGAAGGATCGCTTCGCGGCCGCGGTGCTGACTTCCGGGACGGTCGCCGTGTGGGACCTGCTTCTGGGCCAGTGTGCTGTCCTCCTTCCACCCGTCTCTGGCCAGAGCTGGTCTTTTGTAAAATGGTCGGGAACGCATTCTCACTTGCTGGCCGGACAGAAGGATGGAAGTATATGTGTGTATTTGATAAGTTAGGGTGAGGCGGACGCACGGAGTCCTGGGCGTGTGTGGCCTCCTGGCACTGCCTGAGCTGGAACCAGACAGGAAACTCTCTGCCTGACGTTCATCATAGTTGCTTTGTTCATTCATTCAGACCTTTTATTCTGATGGTGGCGGCACCTCTGATCTGTCACGTTCATTTGTACTCAGGGGAAGACTTTAGGGTGATTTTTTGTAATTCATGTGCACATTCGCTTTTAAAGGTGTACATTAAGCTTCAAATGTGAATAAATACTTATTTTGCTACATTCTGCTTGGCACATTATTTTTCCCCATCCTATTAGATCATTTTCAGAAACAAGAACTAACTTTTACAACTAGAAGGGTTGTCGTTTGCCGAGTAAGCGTAAATTTTAGTTAGCTTACTAAACTAACGTGAAGTCTGTTTTTTTGCTATTTGTAATGCTTTATTTTCACACACCCACTGAAAGCAGTCCAGGTGCATTTGAAACATGCTCCTCCTGAGTCCTCCCGCTAATGCCGCATGCTGCCATCGTGGCTCTGTCCCGTGGCCCTGCCCCAGAGGTGGCCGGGAAGGTATGATCAGAGAGGCCGGTGCGTCTCTGGGGACTTAAACAGATCTATGGGCCCTGATCCATTTAGATTTTAGGTGCCCATCAGTTTTCTGCCACTCAGCAGGGAGTCGGCCACTTCTCCACCGCCCACTCGGAGCAGGTGGCAAAGGTGCTCTTCCAGCCGCTGAGGTAGCAACCTGGTGCTGATCAAACCCGGCGGCGACAGCCAGCCCTGCCCTGAGACCCCGTCTGTCCGTCCGTTGTCTCCCTTCCCGCCAGAATGTCAACTACGAGAACAGACTTGCCTGGAGTCAGCAAGGTTCACCCAGGCATCACTCGAGTTTGGGGTCGTTTTCCCATGTTTGGATTTCAGTAAATGCCCTTGGGCTCCCTGCTAAGGAATGTAGGTGGTTAGCACACACGTGTTTTTGTCAGCTGTGCTCTTTACGCATGGTTAGGTTTTAAAACATGAGTGTTTTTTATCGCGGTGTCCACATGTATTCGTCATATAATTAAACAGACTCAAGTTCACATGCTTAGTTTATTCTGAGTGTTTTGACCTATGGAGTAATTGTATTGCCCATGGAAGAATCGCGGTGTCAACACTTGTAAATAAACGTGTTTGAGGACGTTCACAGCACCGGTGTCCAGGGAAGCACAGCCCTGCGCGGCCCTGGCCGTGGCCGTGGCCGTGGCCGTGGCCGCAGCGCCGCCGTCCCGCGCCCAGCGCCCGGGCGCAGTGCCGCCAGCGGCCGCCAGGGGCCGCCCGCGCCCCGGCCGCGGCGCCGTCCGCGCGCCAGGCGGAGCCGACGGCGCGCGCAGTGCACCCTGGGTCGGCGTAGCCATGGCGGCTCGTGTCCTTTCCGCCTGTGTCCGCCGCCTGCCCGCGGCCTTCGCGTCGCTGCCCCGGGTGCCCTCGCTGGCCGCAGCCCGGCCGCTCAGCAGCGGCCTGTGCCCCGCGGGGCCCCGGACGAGGCCCGGGGCTCCGCGGCCGGCCCCCGCGCTCGCGCAGGTGACTCGCGGTGACTTTGCCGGGGCTCGACAGGGGTCAGGGCTCGGGCCGCCCGGCATGGGGTTGGGGGCGGGGGCGGGGGCAGGCCGCGGGGCCGCGCCGGCGCGGTGACCGGGGCCGTGCGGGGCTCGGGTGACCCCTGACCCGGGGCCGCGCGACCTCGCCTCGCGGGCGCAGACGCCGTGGGTCCGAGGGCCCAAAGCCGCGTCCCCTGGCTCAGCCGTCCGCACGGGGAGCCGGGGCGCCGGCCGCTGCCGTGGGGTGCAGGCGGCGCAGGCGCTGCAGCGGAGACCGGCGGGTGCAGCGCGAGGGCCGCAGGGCAGGTTTGCGGGGTTGGTCGCCGCCAGCCGTAGTGACAGGGCGCAGAGAGAAAGCCACGCGGGCCACAGCCTTCTCCGGAGCGGCCCTCGCCTGCGTTTCTCCCCTTTCACCTGTTCCTGGGCCAATAGGAAGTAAGGACGAGAAACACGGCCCCAGCTTTTGTTAGGGACCGCAGCTCTCTCTTAGGGCAGTGATTTTCAAGCCTGGTGCACATACATCCAAGTCACCTGGGGAGCGTCCAATAGAGAAAAGCGAGTGTCCCCACTGGTCCCCACAAGGCTTTGAATGCACCAAGATTAAGAGCTGCTGTCCTAAGGTGGGTTCGACTCCCAAGGTCAAGTTGAGAAAACCCCTTTTCAAACTCAGAGACATCGCTGTAATTGTGGGTTCAGCCTTGACTAAGATACTGGAATCAAAAAATAAGGATGCCCAAATTGGTCCAGGTGTGTAGAGGCGGGGCCCAGGTGCCTGGGTGTCCGTTCTGACAGGTCACCAGGTGCTGCTTTGTGCAGCAGGTGCTGAGATTAACTGACACCGTTGTGGAGTCACAGGCCACTGTCCCGTGGCCTGAACCAAAGGTTAAAGGTCACCTTGGAGTTGAGGGTTAAAGGAGCAGTGATGCTATAGCCACCAAGCATCTCAATCCTGATTCTGACTTCGGCATGGGGCTGAGCGGCAGTGACTTGTCGTGTTAGAGCTTTGCTCAGTGCGATCTCTGGGGCAGTCCAGAGCGTCTGGGTGGGGTCCCCGGCGCTGTCACTGACGAAGGGCTTCCGGAAGCCCCCACTGCGCGCGTCGCTGCACTGTGCCTCTCATGGCAGCTGTGGAAGACGTCCTCCGCCAGCTGGCACGCACAGCACAGGAGCCGTCTCAAGATTTACTCAGTGCTCCCATGTCACCACCGTAGGTCCCCTGGATCAGAGATGCTGGTGGCCCCTGTGTGCCAGGGCTCAGGCTGCCTATGGAGGGATGCAGAGGTGGCCGCAAAGGCCTTAGCTGCTGTCTTCATTGGGGGCTTTGCAGCCGTTACGGTGAACTGGCCGGCTCGTGCCCTGCGTGCCAACTCATGCCCTGACGCAGCCCAAACACTCCGCGGTGGTGGCTCTGCTCCGCTTTGATCACGGCCGAAACGACATGCTGGGGTCGGGCTGCTCCATTAGGCTGTGGCTTCTCTGAGGGGACCGGTCCCGCCGTGTCCTTGTCCCCTCCCCGTAGCACGGTGCATGGCACACAGGAGAGGCTCCAGGCTGCCAAGATGGTCACGCGGGGGGACAGGGGTGTGCGCTGTGCAGAACAGGAGGGGCTCACCTGACCCCGTGAGCAGGGACTTGCAGCTCTGGCCAGTGGCAGGGAGGCAGGCCTGCAGGGGACAGACTGGACCAGGATGACGGCCAGCCCCATCCTCTTCCCATCTGGCTGGCATCCGAGGAGCGGGGCGGGCCCCTCCAGTGCGTGACCCTCCGTGCGCTGCCCCCGGTTCGCGTGACGGCCCTCTCCAGGCTGGCCGTGGTCCCTCGGGCCAGCTGTGACCCGGCGGGGAGGGGGTGCCGGGAGCTGCCACAGGTGCCACCAGCAGACGTGGGCTCCTCTGCGGGCCCTGGTTGGCTTGAGTCTCCCTGGGGACTCAGGAGGTGGGGAGGCGGCATCCATTCTGCCAAACTGCTGTTGCTTCCGAGACGCCCAGCACTGCGACCAGGAGCCCGGTGGCCACAGTCCCAGTCAGATGAGGGCTCCTCTGGGGCCCTGAAAACTTGGTGGAAGGTGGCCCCGGGCAGGGTCCCCCCGTCCATTCCACGCTCACCGCCGGTCCCCGTCCCTGCCGCAGGTCCCTGGCCGAGTCACGCAGCCGAGCCGCCGGTACAGCGACGCTCCCCCGCTGACCCTGGAGGGCATCAAGGACCGGGTCCTCTACGTCCTGAAGCTCTACGACAAGATCGACCCGGAGAAGGTACGGGCGCCGTCCGAGCGCTCTTGACACGCGCATCCGGTCCCCGGACGCAGTTCAGAGTGTCCGGACGTTCAGCCGTGTCCCCGTGCCGGCCGCCAGGCCCCTCTGGGCGGGCCGTGGGGCCAGCCCCCTGTGCCTTCCAGCTGCGCGGTGCAGACGCAGAGACGCGCACATACCTGCGCACACCTGCGCGCCACGAGTGCCGTGCGCCGGGCCATCTGCCCCGCCCGTTAGAAACGCAGCTGGTGGCACGCAGGGACACCACTCTGCAGCCTGCAGCCCGCCTCGCGAACACAGGACCCGCTCGTTCTCAGGGGCCCGTAAACTTACTAACGAGTGACTCGGTTGTGCGGGCTTCTGGCTGGTTCTTTGAGGTGTGGTTAACATGCGTTAACTTCAGGTGTGCCACACGGGGATTTGATACTGCTGTATATTGTGACACGGTCACAGTAAGCCTGGTTCCAACCCAGCCCCACGCACAGCTACAGATTTTTCCTTGTGACAAGGACTTTTAAGTCCTGTCTCAGCGACTTTGAAACGTGCAGCACGGTCCAGTCACCGTGCCTTCCCTGCGTCCCCGTGTGGCTGGTTTTCACGTGGGTTTCCGCCCGACGAGAGGCAACGTGGTGTTAAACACCGTCTGCCGTTGGTGAGGGAGGGGCTGTCGCCTCTGGGGGGCGGCGTCTTGTTAACACGGCAGCAAGAGTGACCGAACTCCGAGGCCATTCAGGGCAGTGAGCAGAGATCCGAGTAGAATGTGTACAGGGACATCCATCACTAGGTTGGTACGCGTTGTTAACACGTCGTTACCAGCTGGGGTCGGTAAGTCACCACGCAGCGCCCACCAGGAACCTGCCCGTGGGTGACGTTCTGGCTCCCGCTTGTCACTAGGCAGCGCCCAGGGCACCCTGGGGGCGAGCGCTCACGGAATCTCGTTCACGCCCTTTCTCGCAGCTGTCGGTCAACTCGCATTTCATGAAGGACCTGGGCTTGGACAGCTTGGACCAAGTGGAGATCATCATGGCCATGGAGGATGAGTTCGGTAACGCGCGGGGCCCCGGGTCGGGGGGCTGGTGGGACAGGGACGCTGGGCGTGAGCGGGATCCGCACGGGATGCGTGATCACGCGCGCACACAGGCCCCGGTTACCTGCAGCGCCTCGCACGCTCCCCGTCATCCATGTTCGGCACGGTTGGTTGTGCAAGTGGGACCTTTCAAGGCTCCACAGCTCATGTTTCTGGGGGGCCGTGCCGAGTTAGAATCCCTCACGGTTCGCGCTCTCGGGGGACGGGTCTGTTGGGGGAGGGGTGCGTACGGGGTTCATGGTGACGGCTGCTCCACCTGGTGAGTGTACCGGAAACCACGCGCAGCTGAAAGGGGTGAGTGTTCTGTTACGGGAACCACGCCTACGGGAACCGGACGTTCACCCCGCACGACACCCGCGTTGTCCAGCGCGTACCTGGCTCGCAGCTGGATGGGCGTCGGGGTGGTTGCAGAGGTCGGGTGCTTTCGAGTCTGAAGGGTCTGCTGTTTCTGTACTCAAGCACTGTTCAAAATTTTGCTTTCTAGGATTTGAAATTCCTGACATTGATGCGGAGAAGTTGATGTGCCCACAGGAAATTGTAGATTACATTGCAGACAAGAAGGATGTGTACGAGTAACGTACCAGGTCAGTACGCTGAGGGCAGAACCATGCTTCCCCACGGGGTCAGCCTCCCCAGGGCTCTCTAGCAGAGGAAGACTCGGGAAGAAATGAGGACGCGGGACAGAGTGGCCCTCGGAGGGGGCCAGCCTTAGTGACCCTTGTTCTCGGGAGGGGCCCAGAGCGGTTCAGGCCCGGACAGACCCCTCAGAGAGCTGTCTCGTGGAAAACACAGAGCAGGCAAGCCCGCAGCAGAGACCTGTCCCTCTGTCTCTCACCCCAAGGCCAGCCCAGCTGCTGCCAGTCAGGCGGGCCGGCCTGGTGCTCACTCAGGCTGCAGGGGCGGGGGGACGGACTCTGGGGTTAGACACCTGCCTACCTGTGCCAGCTCCGCCACGGTCCACAGGCCTGGCGACCCCAGGCAGGCCACCTGGCCTCCGTGAGCGTCCACCTCACCTGTAGAATGGGGTGAAGACACGACACCTGGGGCTTTTGTGAAGGCGGAACCCGGTGGTGTAGGCCCGTCACTTATGGCAGTGCTCGATGGCACAGAGGCCTGTCAGGAAGGGTCAGCTGCGGGGATTCAGGCTCTGGGCGACCACGGGGAAGGCTTGTGATGAAACGCTGTCCCCGCGCCTGTAGCCGGCCGCTCCGGGCACAGCACCGCGGACAGCGCCCCGAGCCGGCTGACTGCTGTGTCTCCGCCAGACCCTGTCCTCGCGGGAGACGACGCGGAGGGGAGCAGTGTGTGGCTGGCGGCGGCGCTGACGGGACTGGGCCGGTTCCGTGTAGACTTGTATTTAAATTGTCTATGTTTTTGCCCTTTGAAAATACACCTATAAAATCAACGCTGTTCTGAGTGTTTAGTTCGCAGTGATGTCTGCAAAGAGTTTTTTGTTGACTTCGCATGATGCTTTTAAAGCTCTGTCACGGGGAGTCTCGTGCACCAGAAACGTGTGACCCTCTCTGCCAGCAGGGCGCTTGAGTTAAGTTTCTCCCCGTCGCCTTCGGCGTAAGGCACGGATGTGTTAGTGACAAAAAGACTTTTTGCCTCAAGCCTTGTTCCTCCATCAGTGTACGGCTTCTCAGGTGCTTCGTGACACCACCACACGGGTCAATCAATCAGCCCTGTGCTAAGGCTCTTTCTAAATGAGCCTTAGTCGTTTTAGAGGACAGAGCATTCTCCTCGGGAAGATGAGCTTGGCGTGGTGTGCCCCGTCAGGCGTCAGCAGTGTCAGCCCTGCCCCTTACCTGCAGCACCCTGCGGGGCCTTCCTCATGGGGGGCATCTGAGCCTGTCACCAAACAACAGCCAGACTGGCAGCAGCAGCTGACTTGCAGGAGGGCAGGGGCGGGGCCTGTGGGGTGGGGCTTTGGGGGCGGGGTCTATCGCACGTGCCCTGTGGTGCCCTGTGCTGTGTGGCGGGCGGGAAAGGTGTCCCGGGCAGGTGGGCCTGGGGTTCCAGACGTGGCCGGCACCTCAGTCCGGTTGTTGGCAGTGGGGGCGGCGTTTCTGCAGGGGAGACGGAGGGTCGGACGGGTTCGTGTCAGTTGCCGGTGGCCGTGCAGACAGCGATAAAGGTGGGAGCTGCGGCCAGCGCCCTCCAGGGGGAAGGCAGGGGCGCTGGGCGGACATTCGGAATGAAATGGCGCAGTGAGAAGGGGACAAGGCTAGGACATCTCCCGGCTTGGGGGGGGGAGGGCGGGGACGCGCCGGCAAGAGGCGGTGGGCGGGGTGAGGAACCAACACTGTCCTCAGAGGAGGCATCGGCCACACTAAGGTCTGTGTCCTCGTTCTTGGACGACGGGCCCTGCGACAGCCTCCCAGGGTTAAGTGCCACGTGTCCCCACGCCTGTTGGATGCTTCGGCGCACCGCTGGGGGGAAGCAGACGCGGCCACTCGTGAGGACCCGCGAGCCCGGGTGGAGGGGTGAGGTCGCTGCCACCTGCTCCGACTTTCTGCAGGCTCAAAAATTTGCCAGCACAGAAAAGGGACAGTGACGAGGTGTTCGTGAGGCAAGGGGGGGAGGGGTGAAAACGAGCAAGACACGTGGACGTTATAGAACGGGTGGACAGCAGGGAAGGTGTATGTGCCATGGGAACGGGGGCCAGCGAGGCCCAGGACACACAGCTGTGACAAAGCGGGGGGACCAGGGCTCGTCCCGGCTGGAGGCGCCCGCTGGCAGTGGCCCAGGGGTCCCGGGCGGGGGCCTCTCCTGTCCCCACACAGCGGGCTGGACACACCGCCTCCGGCCAACGCAGAAGTCGTTGCTGCTCGTCCTGATGACTGGCTCACGGGGTCCCCACGGCGGAAAGAGCTGCTACGCACAGCAGAAAATCACCGACCCCCACCCCAGTTCTGCTGAGACCCTGAGACTGGGGTGTGTGTCACACGTCACTGTCTGCCCTACGTGCTGAGGGGCACAGGCGCCCGAGCAGCCGCTGACAGCTGGGACCACAGCCAGACGCCCTGTGCGCAGACAGCAGACGAGGCAGGCGTGGCTGTCGTCTGTCCCCCCACCCCGTCCCCCTCCGTGTCAGTCAGACCCGTGAGCTGAGAGCCCGGCCGTAGGGTCGGGGGCTGCAGAGGGGCAGGACGGGGCGGGCAGCCCAGACCCTGCAGGAGGGCTCACCGTGCACAGGGGACCGGGGCCCGCAGGAGTGGTGCTGGGCCCGACCGGAAGTGACCGGCCACAAGCCCGTCTCGTGCCCGGGGCTCTGCTCACGTTCCACCTGGCACCGCGTCCCCCGCCCGCCAGGGTCTCTGTGGCTCGCGGCTTGGGGCTTGAGCTCCACTGCAGCGTGTGAGCGAGCGCGTCCTCCGCAGCTAAGTGGCACGGGGACTGGGAGGCCAGGCCGGGTGGATGGCGGCCGTCCTGACAGGAGCGAGGCCCGGGCCATGGCTAAGAGGGAGGAACCCAAAACCCCAATCAAGTGTTTTCCGCAGGATACTCTCAAAGCCAAGTGAACAGGTCAGTGAAAGGCTGACCTCAGCGGACAGTATCGGTCAATCCCCAGCCCAGCCCAGGCGCAGGAAGAAACAGGAGGAGGAGACACGATTCGTTATCAAACTTTAATCGATAGACTAATCTTACAGGACAAACAACAAGACAGCGAGTCAAGGTCACACTTCAGAAAGGTCCAGCAGCACAAATCTAACAGACTACACGTGCCCTCTCCCCAGCGGCACCCGCTCCCACACACGCCAGGACAGCGCGCGGCCCGCGGGGACACGGACCTGCGTGCGCGGCCGCATTGCTCTGCAGAGCTCTGCGGGACACACACACACACGCGGGCTCTGAGCAGCCTGGCAGGGGCACGCGCCGGACGCCTGCGCCTTCGGGAAGGCCGCCGGGCCCCGCTAAGGAGACAGGCACCAGGCCTAGCGGAGGGGGACTGTCACGAAGCCTTAACACAGAGGGACCGCTCTTTCCCCAGACAACAGGCGGGAACAGGCGAGGGGCAGAGAGGGTGTCCCTCGGAAGACGGGGGAAGCAGGCTGGGCCTGGCACACGGGGCCCACTGCGGCCGTCCCTCCCCACCTCTGCCCCCACGGAGGGAGAGAGCAGGGCTGGGCACGGGGTGGGGGGCATGAGACCCCGTGGAATGGGGCGGCTTCTCAGCCCCGAGGCTGGGCTCTGGTCCTCGTACCCTCAGAAGGACAAGCACCTGGGGAGAGCAGAGTGCGCCTGCGCCCAGGTGGCCTGCCCTTCTCCACATGATGGCCTGTGGCAGGGGCGTGAGGCCCTGCGCCCGGACCCACAGCCCCCAGCACCCTCCCCACGTGCCCCGTGGCCCCGCCAGCTCCTCTGCCCCAACGCTGGAGGCTGCCCAGGGGCCACCTGGGGGACAGCCCCAGGATGCCACCCACAAGGGCGCACGCCAACCTGCAACAGACCCGCTCCGTCCGGAAGAGACCGCGCAGGGCCGGGGACAAGAGCCAACACCGCGGGGACCCGGACACGGTCTACACCAGAGGTCACCGCCTCTGTCCCCTGAGGGGCCTCCTGCCGGTCCCCTCACAGCCTGGGTCAGGAGCCAGCACTCAGGGTGGCCCCACGACCGGGGCGCCCAGGGCAGGGGGCTCGAGCAGCTCCGTCCACAGAGGTGTCACTTACACTGCTCTTTATAAGTACCATCTCCAAGTAAGGAGAGAAGCACCATTTTATTTAAAAAAAAAAAAGGCTCACGCAGGCTTTGTCCTGTCGACGTGGCCCCAGCCTGCGTGAGAAGCGTTTGGCCCCTGGGGAGCGGGGGGCGATGGGACACACACAGTCCCCGGGAGGGGGACGTCACATGACACGGGCAGCCACGCGGACAGGGCGGGAAGGGCCTGGGCGAGCAGCACCGGCAGGACACGGACCCCGGACGGGGACGCTGGCCTCGCTGAAGGACGCCACGCTGGAGACCGGCCGCCCGCAGAGCTGCGGGCCTCCGGGGGCCGGCGCCCCTCGGGGGTGCCTCTGCCCCAGTGGCTGGACCAGACGTCCCCGCCGGCCGTGGCAGCCGGCCCCGACTGCACCGGAGGGCTGCTCAAGGACAGCTGGGGGGGGGTCAGTGTCATCACAGACAGGCTCACGGGGACCGGCACCGAGGAACATGCTCAAACGTCTCACAGAACGAAGGGACACCTAGACCCAGGGCGCGTCTGGGGGCCTCTCGCCAACCTCAGCTCGCGGGCCTGCCACCGGAGAGGACCGCAGACACGGCGGCAGACAAGCAGCGGACGGCACGAGGGGGCCGCTCGCCAGGGACAGGGATGTCCCCTCGTCTCAGCGGTGACCCTGCCGCGAGGGGACAACAGCTCACGCGCGTGTGAGGGCAGGGGCAGGCCCGTGGGTCACAGCGCGTCTCAGCACCGGCCCAGCCTTACAGCGAGGCGTCCCCTCGTGAGCAAGGCAGCACCTCTGACGCTGGGACGGAGGACACGTGGACGCAACGCACACGCAGAGGGACCACACGGAGAAGCGTCATCAAAACACTCACTCGACTGCTTACGAAGTTCTGGAAACTTCCAAAGAGAAAGGGCCTGGGCCGTGGCTTGATGGCGGTGTGCGCCGTCCTCCGCCTGACCCCACCCCGCCCGAGGGGCCCTGGCCGCCCTGCACGGGTCTGGGCATCAAGGCCAAGGGCAGAGGCTGCGGACGGCCCAGGGGTCGGGCCCGAAGGGCGAGGCGTTTGGACAGGAGTCCCTGCGAGGCACGCCGCTGCGCCACAGACACCCCGGCAAGCGTGACAGCTCCCGACCGAGACCGACACGCCCCCCACCCCCCCCCCCCCACGGTCACCAGCAGCCGCGCGGCAGGCGGGGGGCCGGGAGAGGCAGCAACACGATGAGGTCCGAAAAGAGGAAGCGACATCTTTGGGTTTTCAAAACAAAAATGCACATCGAGGAAGTGAGAAAGTAAAAAAAGGGAAAGAAATTGGAATCCATAGACAGAAAAGTATGGCTTACGAACCCCCCCATTTTGCATACAATTTTATATGAAAAAACACCCCAATTCATCACAACACAGTCCAAATGTTTGCAACCAAAGATTTATGAAAATATTTCAGTGGAAATCACTAAAAAAAAAAAAAAAAAACCCAGAAAGCTTTTTTTGATCATTTCTTTCTAAACACACCGGCAGGCCCACTCCCGCGCACAGGCTGAGCGCGCTCCACACGCGTCCGGAACTCCGGCTCACTGATGCCCCCCGTACTGACGTAAAAATGACATGAAGCTGACTGCGAGGAAGGGAGCCGGTGGTTTAAGTTAAAATTAAGCTAATGGTGAAAGGACATCACCTCTGGCTTCGGTCACCACATCGCCTTAGATTGGATACAGACTGGTTTTTTTTTTTTTGAACCAAGTTCCAGAACTCTGAAATCCAGGGACGCTCTGCAGGCCGCTCCCGGCAATGTCCTTCCCTTTGGGTCAGTCTCCTGGGCCAGAGGTGAAAGTGCTTTCAAAAATACTGCCACTTCCCCAGCACAGTGTCTTTGATTGCGTCCACATATTGAGTTGGAACCCAGTACACCCAGTAGTAAGAGGCTTCCGTGGGGCCCAACTGAAACGCCTGGAAGGGAGAGAGGAAAACCAAGCGACACTTCAGAGGCTGGGACACGGGGGCAGACGGCGCACGCGGGGGCTGCTGGTCAGCGACGGCCTGAGCACCGGCCCCAGCGCGGCCGCTCCCGGACCAGGCGGCTTCGCCGCCGCTGAACCTGACCCGGAGCCGAGGGAACCGCTGCCCTAGGTGACGGTCACACCTGCCCCGGGAAGTGGGCGAGACCGTCGGGAGTGGCGAAAACCTGGAAACGGCCTCCAGGCCCGCCAGCGCACGAACGCAAAAGTCAAAGCGATGGCCAGTTCAGGGGATGCTGGGTCACTTTTACAAGGCGTGAACTGGCTCTGTGATAATTACACACGGACCCAAAACAAAGCACGACACCGCTCGGGAAGCTGACAGCACGCACCAAGACTGAATGGGGTGGGGGGGTGCGTGACCACGGAAGCGGCGACGGGGGGCCCGCGTGACGAGTCGGGGTGCTGGCAGTGGGGCGGGGGGAGGCCATGGGGACGTGTTCAGCGTTGGAACATTGTCTTTTACTTAAAGGTGTAAAGTGAGTTACAAAACGTTTGCGGTGGTCGTTTCTCGGTGAACACACGGGTCTGCCAGGCGTCCCTGTTCTCTCCTGTCTTCGAGACGTCTCTGGGAACGACAGAGCGCAGCCACCGTGGGGGGACTCTGGTGGGCTGGCGCCTGGGAGGGCAAAGAGCGCCCCCGTCCCCACGAGGCGAAGGTGCTGAGCGGCATTCAGAGGAGAGGGGCGGCCAGAGGGACTCAGGAAAGAAACAGGCACGGGCCCCCGCCCACCGGCCCTGACCAGGGGTCCTAGTGGCCCACAGCTGTGTGGGCCCGGCCCGGCCGCCTGAAAACGGGGCGCAAACCCCACAGGGCCGGACTGGGAGGACGAGCGTTTCGAAGGGCAGTGCAGGGCCCCCGGCCAAAAAGATGAATGCCCAACTTTTAAAGCAAAAACAAAACAGCTGAGCAGCCAAAGCAATCCACCTGCGTCCTTGAGACAGAGACGAGGTAGCAGGGCCCCCGGGGAGCCCCAAAGCCCATCAACCCCACTCCCAGGGGCTCGCCCAGCTCTGTGTCCCGACCAGGCCGTGCCCCAGCGCCCCTCGCCCCACCTGAGCGGGCGACACCGGCTTCCCCGGAGCCTGGGGGTCCACCACCCGTCAGGAGGACGGCCCTGCCGCCAGGCCCCCCACCGCCCCTGCCGCGGACGTGGCAGCCCCGGCCCCCAGGACGAGGACCGCTGACGCGGCCGCACCCTGCTGGCTGGACGCCCCTCAGACGGAGTCGCAGCAGCTTTGGGGTGTGGGCCCCTAAACTTCGTTTCAAAGTGCCCTGGGAGGCGGGAGGGCGGGCCCGAGCCGCCCTCGCCCTTGGGGTACCCTCGCCCTTGGGGTACCCTCGCCCTTGGGGCACCTCCCGCCTTCCGCCTCGCGACACAAGCTGAGACTGGGACACGAGCTGAGACTGACCCCGTGGGGTCCCGGGAGGGGTGACCGTGACCGGAGGAGCAGCCCTGGCGCCCCGCACGCCCGGGCCCGTGGGAGATGCCCTTCGCGGGACAGAGGTTAAAAGAGACCCACACGCCGGTCCTCCTCGTCACGTTTATTTTCCCGGTCTGGGCACAGGGCGTTACACAGGGGCGGGGCGGAGGCGGCTCCACGACCCGGGCGCGCCCCGCGACCAAGCTCTGCGTGGGCGAGGACACGAGGGTGCCCGACCGCGCCTGCGCACCGCCAGCCCCGCTCGGCACTCACCATCATGTGGTAGTCCTCGTGTCCCTCGATGGGCTCGCTGACCACGTTCTTGATGGAGCCCATGGGCAGCTTCTCCGTCCGCTCTGGGGCGGGAGGGGCGACACCCGTTACTCTAAGCCCGCCCGCTGCGCCCGCGCCCCAGCGGCCCCTCGCGCCCCCGTGGGGAGGGGACGAGGTGATGGCACAGGAGGGGTCTCTGAGAACAGAGACGTCTCCTGCCTGGTTGTCTTAGATGCCCGAGCCACCCCATGCACCCCACTTCCCGAGCCACCCCGGTGCACCCCCACTGCCCGAGCCACCCCACGCACCCCACTGCCCGAGCCACCCCGGTGCACCCCCACTGCCC
>PVKZ01007093.1:0-26605 GCA_004027375.1 Macroglossus sobrinus | reverse complement strand
ATCTCGGCTCTCACTAATTAGCAGCTGCAGCCTCCACCCCAGACGGTGCCTGGCTCTCAGCCGTCTCATCGCGGCTGGTGGCATGTGTGTACACCGCCTGTCGGCTTCTCGGAAACCAGCACACACCCTTCCCCGTCCCCTCCCGTCCCTGCCCCGTCTCCCACACGATGGCACACGATTACACGTGATTGCTCTGGCACCGACGTCTCCGGCTGATGATTTTGCTGTCTGAGCGTCTGACGCTCCTGCAGCTCTCGCCTTTCCCTCCTGAGCTCAGGGACCCCGGGGAGCGGGGCGCCAGGGAGCAGGGAGGGAGGAGGCGGGGGTGGGTGCACCTCTGAGCTGGGGACAGCTGTGCTGTCCTGCCCGGGGAGGGAGAGGGGGCCGCTTGGGCAGCACAGACACACCCCCCACGACCCTGGAACACCAGAGTGCCATCTGAGACCCGGGGAGAGGGCGCCACCTCCAGGGTGTCTGCCAGGATGAGGCAGCCTTCCCGTGGGTCCGGGCAGAGGAGGGGTCCAGGGCAGAGGAGGGGGGCTGGGCAGAGGGAGAGGGTGCCCAGCCAAGGCCCCCAGGGTAGAGGAGAAGCACAGGGTGAACGCTGTCATGCAGAGGAGGCCGCAGGGCTCACAGGCCGGATGGAGCTGAGGACGGGGCCTTAAAACCCTCCCCCAGCAAAAGGCCCGCATTGCTTCATCCTGACCAAACGCGTCATCGGGCGGCCGTCTCCGCAGACGCCGATGCCCGGCACACTTGGGCACCGCAGGCACTGGGGCATGTTCGTGGCCCTCGGGGGTGTCTCCAGTTGGGGGATCCCCCCAGTGCTTCCCCCATCACCCTCCTAGTTTCAGTTCCCTACGCTCCTGGGGGATTGAGGTCACCCGATAACTCGGACCCACAGGGCGCCCGAACTTCTCCAGCCCCACGCCCCTCCCCCAAACCCTTCTCTTACAAAACGGTCTTCAGACCACGGCGTTCGCACCTGGCCTCATGCACCTGCCTCCCCGCTCCCGCCTCTGGGCTCCAGGGCCGTCGTGGGGAGCCAGTGGGAGCCAGCGGGAGCCAGAGGGGGTCACAGAGTCCGGGTTCTCCCCAGCACGTGCTACTGACGCTGGGGAGTGCGGAGCTGGCCGAAGCGTCGGCGATGCCGCCCAGGGTCCCCTCCCCCCCCAGGCCTCCGGGCCGGGCTCCGGCCTCTGGCCAGCCATCCGTCCATCCACCCTCTCCCACCCACCAGCGCCTCGGAGCCCCCTGAGGAGGCGGCTCCCCGCCCCCCGCTTGCTCCGAGTGGGGTGGGTACCGTGAAAACTCAGCACCTCTCGTTTAACCACCGCGTGAGAAAACCGGGCGAGGATCCCAGGGTAAGGAGGGGGATTAGATGGGGCGGCATCTGATTAGGGGCGGGGTGGGGACTTCGTTCCCACCCTCAGAGGTCAGAGGGCACAGAGAGAGAGGGTGAGGGCCCCCGAGGGAGGAGAGAGGGCACGGCCGTCCCTGTCATCACGGCACCTAACGCGGGGCCCCCAGAAACGTCCGTCCCGCGAGGAAGGCCCGAGGAAGGAGAGATTAATTTAGAGAGGAGGCCCAGTGGGGTCTGGCCAGGCGGCAAGGGCGCGCTACAGAACTGGGCACGGCAGGCGCTGACGCAGTGAGTGCCCGGCGTCCCCAGGGGGCCAGCGCCCCACCTGCTGCTGCCCAAGCCCCGCCCCCGCTGCCCCAACCCCGCCCCCCGCTGCCCAAGCCCCGCCCCCCGCTGCCCAAGCCCCGCCCCGCCGCGCGGTGCTCCTGGAGCGTGGCCTCCGCTGCCACCCACAGGGGCCGACACTGCGGAGAGCAGGGGACAGCTCCAGTCCTGGGACCTGTGTCCTGTAGCCATTTACCCAGAATGTTACATCCGACAGAATCTCACGTGTGACGTATAAAAAGCATCAAAAAGTTACGCACACCTTAACTGAACTCCCTGAAAAGGATGGGGAGTTTTAGACCTTCCCACACTCAACGCTTCTCTGGGCCTCGCTTCTTGTTCTGTATTAACCGCCTCTTCCCGCCGGAGCGGGGACCGAGGTTCTGGGAAGTCCCTGTGAGCCAGCCGCGAGCAGGTGGCCGAGCTCAGGTTCAGCGTGGGAACCCCCCTCCCCGCCCGCTGCTCTGCATTCGCACATGGCAAGTGGCTGAGAGAAGCAGAGCCCGGATCCTTCCAGAACCTACGACTTGCCGGTGCACCGGGAAGGCACGCCCCGGCTCGTTCACCCCGCCACACGCTCACGCTTGTTTGCTCAGGGGCAGTCACGCGTGCGTGCTTGCATGCCCACACACACGACACACACGGGGTTGTCATTCCAAGCAAACTCTGCAGCTTCGGGGACTGGCGTCGAGAGCAGAAGCCGGGGCCGCGTCCCGGGGCCCGGGGGACACTCACACTCGGGTCCCCGCACAGACACCTTCGTGAGTCCTCACACGAGGTTACGACTGGCATACGCCACCCGGGATCGCGTGTCGTCAGTCACACACGCTCACAGGCACTCAGACACAGGCGCTGAGTCACTCTCCCTCCCGTGCGTGGCGGGGCAGCCAGCCTCCCAGCTCCTGTCCCGGCGGCTTGTCCTCTCACCCTGCCACAGGCCTCTGCCACAGCCGCAGGGGCGTCTGACCATCGGCCTGGCGTGCACGTCCACAGGGCGGGGACCCCAGGATGGAGGGGACGGTGCTGAGGGCTCGCAAGACGCCTTCAGCAGTGAAAAATACGGCTACGTATTCCGAATGCAGGAAGTCCCCGGACGGGTCCCTGGATGGTGCAGGAGGAAGAGCACCCACCCCACACCTCGGAGCCTGACGGGCCTGGGTTCAAATCCCCTCTTCCCCGCTGGGCTGTAAAACAAGAAAAGCTCACACTTCAAGGTGTGAATCGGAAACGCGAGCAGACAGGCGCTGGGTGAACTTGGCTCCCTCCTCCACGAGCCCCCTGGGAAGGTGACGGGGCTGCCGGGCACATTCCCTGCCCGGCCTCGGGGAGACCCCCAGCTGGCGACAGCTGTAGACAGGGCGGCTCCGGCTCCAGCCACCCGGAGCCCCGCGTGGGAGCCCTGCCTGGGGGTGTGGCCCGTCTGGGGCGCGCTGTCTTCTCCGGCGTGTTTGTGCACGCGGCCCAGCTGCCTGGAGTTCCAGGGGAATCACAGATGCCTGGCACCGAAGACCCAGCGGGCTCGGGCTGGGCCCAGGTCTGCGAGGCTCCTCCCGGGCCACTGTGGTGCCACCCACGTCCCTGTGCGCATGTCAGCACTGTCTCACCCAGGGGCTCCATCTGTGGGCACAGGACAGGCGTCGCTGACAACGCCTCCTGGCTCCTGGAATTTAGTACCCTATCTTCTGGAACTTTCCCCGAGCTATCAGGTGTTAGATTATAGCTACTTGCATCTCACTCTTCAGTGAAATGAAAAGGAAGCCATTCTCTCTGTCCCCAGCTTTCCAGGTGACCCTTCAGCCTGAGTCTCTTCTCGTCCCCGAGGGCGGAGGGAAAGAGGAAGTTGGCCTTCGGTGGGTTTTAGGGGGTCCTGTAGCTCCAGAGAAGTAGCACACGGGACGGAGAGGCGTGAGACCCGCGGTCTCGCCTTGCCTCTGCCCCGGCCTCCTGTGTCGCTGCCCTTCCCCCGGCCTGTTCCCTCACCGCACACGACAAGGTCAGACTTGCCGGGTCCCTCGGAGCTCTTCCCATCCTGACTCAGAACGAGGTGACTCACTCTAATCTTTCTTTAACTTCTTCTTCTCCTAACTAGTCTCGGTCACGGAAAACCCGTAAGGAGTTAAGGATAGGGTGGGGCCACCCGGGCACCAGCCGTTTTATGGGGCTCCCTCGAGGAGGCGCAGGGCACGCCGAGCTAAGGTCCCTCGGCTTTGGGATGACTGCCTTCCACTCGGAAACCAGCACGTGGTCTGGGCTGGTTTTAGATTTACTGACACTGACACACACACGCACACGCACACGCACACGCGCACACACACACACACCACAGATCTGACAGCAGAGAGCACGGCTACAAACAAGACAGCCCATCAGGATCTTCACACTTTCATAGCATTCATCACCACCATAAAGGATAAAAATCATTATTTTGAAAATGAGAATAAAGAACCCCGAGGAGATAACAGACGTCCCCCAAGACCCGACGGCTAGCAGAGCTGGGGTTCAAATACGGGTCTGCCTCTGGGGCGAGCCCATCTTTTTGAGTAATGCTGCTCCCCGCCCCTCCCCCAGGGTTAGGCGGAAACAGTGGCAGGGCCAGCGGGGGCTGAGTCGTTCCCGCGTGGGTTTCGCACGGCACTGGGAGGAGAGGGCGCGGGGTGACGTCTGTGGCGGGGTGCTTCGTCCTGGGCTCCTTCTGCCTCCGCAGGACCGGCCAGGCCCCCTTTTTCTCGCTTGTGAGGGACGGGAGGACACAAAGACGTGATGGCAGGACACGTGTGATTGGCGCCAGAGCACCTCCGTCCCGAGAGGTCAGAGGTCGGCTTGTGGTTTTTGGGTCTGATGGACAGCGACAGCCACGTGCCACTCGCGTCCTCGTGGAAGGCGGTTATTCCACGCCCTGCGTGAAAATGGGTCAGGACCGTGGCCTGTGTCCTGGCTCCCTGCAGACAGAGTGTGCGTGTGCACATGTGTGCACACGTGCACATGATGCGTGCATGCTACTTCTCTTCGTGAAGAAAGTGCCACCAGCTGCCATAATCTTAATAAAGTGTCCCTTGGTCTCTCCTCATGGCTCGGACTGTGTGTATTGCAACTGGGGTCCCTGCGGAGAGTTGTAAAACCAGACTCTTTGTCTGAAGATGCTCATCCCGACACTGCTTAGAACAGACTGGGGGTGGTGAACAGGACAGCACTGGCTTTGCGGTCCCGGGGGGCTGGTGACCTGGGGGTGCAGGGCAGGTGGCATGAAAAGGGGGAAATAAAAGAGACAGGATCAGACAGTGGGGACCGGGGACCTTAGGAAGAGGTGAGCCAGGCCAGGCATGTGCTCGGGACGCCTGCAGGTAACAGCAAAGCAGCTCTGACGGCTCACACTGGGGGTGATCGCAGGCACCTTCTACGCCCAGGTGGAGCCAAGGGGCCCTGTCTGCCACGGGGCTGGTGGCCAGGCGTCCTGCCGGGAGAAAAGAGGGAGCTGAGCGTATACAAAGCCCGCCAGCTGGAAGCAGAGACTGTGCTCCGAGGGCCCCAGTGGAGAGAAGCTCCAGACAGGACTCAGCTCCAGACGTGGACTCAGCTCCACTCTTAGCTCTCATGATGCATCCCCCATCAGGGGCCTCCTGCTGGCGGTGGCGTCCCCTTTGTAGGCCCTCGTGTCAGAACTAAACCGGAGCCAGAGCAGCTTGTGAGCAGGACCGTGCCCAGGGCCCAGCTGCAGCCACGGGGGGCGACGTGGAGGGGGCAGCGCGGGCGGGGGGCGCGTGGCCAGCTGGGCGGTCGGCAAAGTTGATGGACGCCGTCGCGGCAAGACCTCTGGCCCCCACCCAGGCCGGCTCTCCTGAGCTCCGCCGCGGCCTTCCCACCCCCACCCCTCGCGCCGACCCCGACCCATCGTCTTTGCGGGACCCACTGCCCTATAACCACCAGGGAACCTGGAAGGGCACATGCTCTGGCACAGAAGCGGCCAGTCCCCCCCAACCCCCGCGGGTCCTGCGACCCGGCTCAGGATGCCTCTGGGATAAGAAGGGTAGTGACCAACATCCTTCATTTCTCTGCCTGTGAAGGGAGGTGAAGGGGTCACAAGGTTCCCCTCTGCCCGCGGCCTCCTGCCTGTGGGTCGCACCAGCCTTGGGAGGGAGGGACCCGGCTGGAACTGGAAACGGCAGCAGCGCTTGGCACCAGCAGGTGGCGCTCTGCCCCGACTACTCGGGGATGGCAGCAGGTGGTGCTCTGCCCCGAATTCCCGAAAGCGACAGCAGGTGGCGCTCCGCCCCGACTACCTGAAGGCGACAGCAGGTGGCGCTCTGCCCCGACTACTCGGGGGTGGCAGCAGGTGGCGCTCTGCCCCGAATTCCCGAAAGCAACAGCAGGTGGCGCTCTGCCCCGAATTCCCGAAAGCGACAGCAGGTGGCGCTCCGCCCCGACTACCTGGAGGCGACAGCAGGTGGCGCTCTGCCCCGACTACTCGCGGGTGGCAGCAGGTGGCGCTCTGCCCCGAATTCCCGAAAGCGACAGCAGGTGGCGCTCCGCCCCCACTACCTGGAGGCGACAGCAGGTGGCGCTCTGCCCTGACTGCCTGGAGGTGGCCGTGATGTGACTTGGCAAGAGGTCAGGAGGACCTCTGCCGACCACCAAAATCGCGGGCAGAAAGACACCTGCTTCCGGAAGAAGACGGCCCGGCGCGCTCCGCAGCCACCCCCGGGGAGGCGCACACGCACCCGCGCACGCGCACACCCGGCCACTGCCCCGGGCCCCCAGGCGGGGCACGCCGGACTCAAGCGTTTCTTCTCCCTGTGGCGGGAGTCAGGCGGAACTCCGGAACCCCCTTGGGGGAAAGAAGCGGACAGCGCAGCGCCGACGGACACACAGCCCGTCCCCATGGCAGAGGGCAGAGAGCGCACTGAACCGCGGCTCTGAAAAGTCACATTTTATGTGCAAAGCAAGTCACAGGCCAGGGCCAGGGTGGGGGACGGCACCTCCTGGGGAGAGGGGCCAGCCCGCAAAGCATCGTAGCACAGGCTGCCTCACCCACGGAAGCGGATCTTGGTTATCTGCCCAACCAATCCCAGGGTTGTCCTTTTGTGAACTGTGAGTCTCATCCTAGAAAACCCAAGGGAGCTTTATCAGGTTCTCCTGCCAGCGAAGGCCCGGTAAGGCCCTGGGGGGGCGGGGAGACGAGGGCCTGTTTGACCCAGGCCAGCAGAGAGGAGCAGGAAAGGGCCCAGGGACGCCCACCCCCCACTGCAGCCCACAGAGCACGTGGTGCCCCTGGGGCCAATTCTGTCCTCAGCATCCTTCCCACCCTTAGGAAGCGAGCAGCACACGCACGCACACACACACGTGCACCTGGGCCTCTTATAGTTGCTTTCTGCATAACCCTTTGGATTCGAGAGATGGTTGTGATCAACAGCCAGGGCTACTTAGGCCAAGCATCAACGTGAACTTGAAAAGAGAGACTAGTCCGAAAAGCATCTTGATACTCCATGGGTCCTGAGGGCGAAGCCAAAATGTCTAACAGTGGGTTTCCCATTCAGCCCACTCATTCATTCATAAATCTTCCCGTATCCGCGTTCGCATTCATTTGTTCAGATCTATCGAGTGGATATGCGTGTGGCTAGGATGTGGGGATACAGGTGACACATACACAAATGTGTGACAAGGGAGAAAGGTTCGTACCACGGAGGAACTTACATTGGATGCTAAGAAGAAACAGATAAGTAAATAAGTATTTTATAATTGACATCTACGAGTCAAAAACACTGCATAAAAAGGGCTCCAAGCAGGTTGGAATCGAAAGCTGTGGGCGTTCAGCATCAGAGGAAGATCTTGGGGCCGAGATTGAGGAAAGAGGTCGAGGAGAAAGCAATATTTAAAATAGCTCCTGAAGATGACCTCGAATGTCACGGGGATACGTGGGCGGAGGGAGCCACCATGGGTGCAAAGGTTGAGGCAAGAAGCACGGGGTGAGTTTTGAAATCAGCAGCGCCCTTCATAAGCTGCGTTAAGGGAAGGTGGGACCGAAAATGGGAATTATAGGAGGTGCAGCATTTTTAAAAAGTTCATATCCTCTCTCCTTCTTCAAGCGCTGCAGTTACTCTCACTCATAAATCCTACCGTATCCCTCCCGCCTTCGGGCTAAGACGGGGCGGCGGGGGAGGGGGGCGCCCGGCTGCACACCTGTGGCCGCCCCTCCCTCTCACGGCCAAGGTCTCCGGTGAATGTCAGCCTCCTCCGGGTGCAGCCGGGACCCAACCCACTGTCAGCCCCGCTGGGAGGAAACGCTTTGTCTCCCCAGTCCTCGTCCTGCGTTGACGGGACGTTAGCACTCGGCGGGCCCTGAGACAAAATCCTAGCCCGTCTCCTCACTTTGGAGAACAGGAAAATGGAGGCTGGGAGGTCAGAGGGAGGTTCCCAAGCTCTGAGGGCCGGCAAGGGCCAACACCAGGGGAGTGCTCCCTTTGCCGCCTCGGCTCCTTCCCCGTTCGCCTCTGCCATCCCCGTCGAGACGTGCCCGAAGAGACGGTGACCCGTGGTGACCCGTGTTTCAGCGCCACTTGGCGTCCAGGAGGTGGACTGTGGCCAGCTTCCCAGAGGGGAACGCCTTGCTCACTCACCCCTCCCCTTCCTGCTCCGTCTTCAGCTCCCAAAGGTGACAGCCTCGGGTGTCTGTGTTGGAACTTGCCTCTCACCAGGTTCCCAACTTTCTCTCCCCCTTTCTGAAGCTCCTGGGGCTGTTGAGAATCTTCTGGAAACATCACAGGGGGGACAAGGGGTGGAGGGTGGAGAGAAATTAATCACACGTTTCTGGAGACTTTGCCGTCTCTTCTCTCCATGCCACTGCTTTTAATGCCGTCGGTGGAACACCTATAATGAGCATCTAAGCATCTTATTTGCAGTTAGAGGATGAAGTGATTCATGTTACAAATGGATTTCCCACATTTAAAAAAAAAAAAAGGTCTCAAGGTCACTTTTAAGCAGTCTCTCCTAAAGCAGGGGTCCCCAATCCCCAGACCGTGGACCGGTCCCGGTCCGTGGCCTGTTGGGAACCAGGCCGCACAGCAGGAGGTGAGCAGCGGGCCAGCCAGCGAAGCTGCTTCTGTGTCTGCAGTCGCTCCCCGGGGCCAGCATCCCCGCCTCAGCCCCAGCTCACGTCATCAGGCGTCAGGTGCTCACAGGAGCACCGGTCCCTGGTGCCACAAAGGTCGGGGACCGCTGTCCCAAGATGTTTAGCAGATTAAGCCATTAGTGGAGGGAGAAACCCGAAACGAATGTGTTCTAAGTTACGACTGCTGGTGACGGCTCCACCGGAAATGAGGGTGAAACAAATCGGGGTGATTTTAATCCTCCAGGTGAGACTCGATTGGCTCAGGCTTACATTTTCATTTTACCCAATAACGCAGCCAAAAGACACGTATGTCGGCAGCCCCAGAGCCCCTCTGTCCTCGCCACCGAGCCCGGTCCCCTGCCCCAAAAGCCGCTGCGAGTACCCAGAGTTCCTTTCATCCTTGCTTGTTTCGCTCTTTGGAATTGCGTCATAAATGGGCTCCACGTGTGTGTCCGGATGACGCCATTCACAGCCCTTTCCCCCAAAGGCCGGAGACAGCATCGCCCTGGTGGGGATGTGTTTAGATAGCAAGATGATTCCCTCCCATTGTCCCTGGCAGGGTCCCCTCCCAGAGTCAGGTCTCTGTCGCCCCGGCCACCCCATGATTCGTCTGCAGGGTGGGGCCGGGGTTTCTCAAGCTTTGATTCACCTTCAGAAATGAGTCTCACCTGTTCCCTCCCCTCCCTGATGGAGTCACACCTACTCTCAGGTGTCTGCTCCCTAGGAGGGGGGATGCCCGGTTACAACAGGCTTCTTTGAGGATGACAGAGCAGATGCAGGACCAGCCGGGTGACAGTCCCGGGCCAGGCTGGGGTGCCGGGGGTGGGCGGGGGGGACGGCAAAGGCACCATCCCACGTTGTCCCTCGGGGCTCGCCTCACCTGTGGGAGCTGTTTACAGGTGGTGATTGATGCAGGGGTGCTAGGAGGTCTCCCCTCCACCTCTGAAAGGATAAGCCGCTCGCCCAGCCAGTCGGGTGCCTGGAATTTGGCCACGTCGGGCTTAAGGGACTCAGGTCGGCCCTTCTGGACGCAGCCATCCTCAGAGCCATTTTCTCGTCGAGACCATGTGTGGTGCACCTGGCCTCTTCCCTAGCGCGCTGTGGAGACCGTAGGCGGGGGTGCTTTAGACGGTTTCGTGACGAATAAAAACGCACCTGTGCCCGGCGGTGTGGGGGAGGGGGATCCGTCCGAGGGGGGCGGGAGGATGACTCCTGGGAGCTGGGGAGAGAAGAAGGGGGGCCAGGGCAAGATGCAGGGACCACCGGAGCCACCCTGGGGACTTTGTCACTATAGCGACTGAAAATAGCAGTGAAGTGGTGAAGTCGGAGACCTGTGATCCGTCCCTGGCTTTGACATTGACCCCCGTGTGACCTTGAGCAAAGCGTCTGCATTGCCCTCTCTGACATGGGGATAACGTGGCCAACGAGGAAGCCGAGCGCCAGGGTTTTGAAAAGCCGAAGGCGTCTGAGATGTTTAGGGCCTGGAGGACACGGCCCCTTCAAGGCCAGCCGGGTCTAGGCCTCTATCCCGGCCACCCTCGGAGTGTCCTCTGAGAGGACAGCTGGGTCATAAACCAAGCCGTATCCCTAGCTAGCAAACCAGGCAGGAGCTGTTCCCTGATCAAGTAAGAGGCCAGAGAAGCGTGAGGGTGACGGAGACACGAGAGGACAGTGCTGTCCCCGCAGTCACATGTGCCACCTTTCCACCGACGCCTTCTCCCCGCCAGGCGTGCGAGCAGCGGCCACGCCCAGTCCATCCGCTGAAACGCCGCTTTTCAGAGAGTTTGATCAGGGTGGACTTACTGGTGTGGAGCGTGGGGGCGAGGGGTGCAGGGCAGGGAGGAGCCCATCCCAAAGACGGGATGCGGGACCCAGACCCTGGGCCCCAGAAGGGGACGTTCTCGAAGGTGACAGGCCTTGGCGGAGGCGGAGGACGAGGCCCAGCCTGGAGCGGGGATTAAGACAAGAGTGAAGTTTTAAGTGAGGCTGACCCCGAAAACCGAGCTCTATCCGGCCTACATAGGACAGAAAGCTCGGGAAGGATGGTTAGTCATGGTCCCCACCCAGTGACAGTCACCTGTCCACCGAGGAGACGCTACCTGCTGTGACATAGTGGAAACAAGCTGTGGGCCGGGGCCCCCACCCAGCTCCACCCCGAGTGGCTGCTGGCTGGCTGTTCAGCAGCCCAGTTAGCCTTTTTAAACTGGAAATCAGATCGAACTACCCAACGGAACCGCCGTGACGATGAAATAAGGCAGGGGCTTGAAACGCTCAGAGACGCGCTTCTCGGTATTTCCGCCACTTCTCGGGCTTTGCTTGACGGTGACAGAAATGCTCACACTGGCCTCGAGTCGGCCAGGATCCCGAGGTTCAGGGCAGTGGCCTGAGGGTGACCGGCCTGCCAGAGCTGGCCCGCCTTTCCGCATCCCAGGGGGAGGAGGCCACCTGGAGGACCCCGGCTCCTTCCCCCGCATCTCTCGAGGAGCCTTGAGCGCAGCCACAGATCCGGTGAATGAAAATAGCAACCTGCCCAGCCACGGCGGAACCTCAGAGAAGCAACACGTCAGCCTGTAGCCTGTCCCCTGCAGGACTGGGGGTGCACTGATCCTGAAATCATGTCCGTGTCTCATCAGGCAGCCCTGCCCTGGGGGGCCGAATCCTGTCTCTGTCACTCATACCCGGCCAGCAGTGTCAGCCTTCAGGTGGCTCGGTGGGGGACACGACTCCGTGCTACTTAAGCTTGGGGACACTCGTCTGCTCCTGAAGCCGGCGGGGAAGCGCTCAGAGTCCCATGCGAAGGCGGGACACTTGTGAGCTCTGTGCAGCGGAGACGGGGCTGGGGACGAGAGGACCTGTGGCCAGGCTCTCGCCGCCTCTCTCTGCCGCGTCCAGAGGTCCTGGTTCTTGGAGTCCTCTCCATCTGTGCTCAGACCCCGTCTCTGCTGTCACCTGCCCATGCGAACAAACTTCCCCAGCCTCGTCCTTCCCTTCTGCAAAGTGGTCCCGATGGCACGTCCCTCCCAGGGGGCCGTGGAGATAAACGCATCACTGGCCTTGGCAGGGCTCCAGAAATGGCGGCAAAGGCGACGCGTGTGCGTTTTTGTCAGAAGCACCGCGAGCCCGCAGTCCCCACCCCCTTTCTCCTCCATCCTTACCGCTCCCCCCTAAACTCTCGGGTGCGTTCTGCTTTAACAAGATCCTGAGCCCTCGAACTGGAGCAGAGGCCTTGGGTGGGTGATGGCGGCTCGGGGACACGGGGACCCGGGATGTAGGAGTATGAGGTGGGCGATTTGCACCCAAACAGCCAGCAAAGCCAGTCCTGGAGGAAACGCAGGTGGGACAGGTGGGCGAGGAATTCCCGGGGCGGCGGCGAGCGGGGCCACGCCAAGTGCCCGGGGCAGGCGGGGGGCCCTTATAAGGGAGCCAGCGGCGTCTGGCCACACAGCTCACTCAGCCTCCACTCCTGGGGTCCGGTCCAGCTTGCACCTCCGGTAAGTGGGGTGCACTTGTCCTCCCGGGGTCCACAGGGTTCTCCCTCCTCTTTGAACTGTCTCGGCCACTACGCCAAGCGCCTCTCCTTTCTCAGGTGATCAGAGAAGTGACAATTAAAGAAATGTCCCACTAATTATGTCCCACTAATTGTGTTTTATACCCTGTGGCTTCTGTGTCTCACTGCCCTGATTGCCACCTGAGCCCTTTACGTCCCGTTTATAATCACACATTTAGACAAGGAAACATGCTGCCTACAGAGAAAACCAGAGACACACGTCCCAGCTGGGAAGCTTCAGGGTGCTTCCGGATCAGCATCCTCCAGATAAGGGCACAGGGTCCAGAGAAGGGGGTGCCCGAGCGGCGCACCTGGCCGGCGTTCAGCCAGCACCTTTTCCTCTGAACCAGGCTGCCTCTTGGGCAAACATCTTCCTGGGATAGCCTCTTACTCCAGGAATCTATTTGCCCTCCGTGGAGGGCTAAGACCACTGTCCCACGGCCAAGTTAAATGACTCACTGAGCGTCCCATGGTGGGTCAAGGGCAGAGCTGGGATTAGAACCCAGGCCTCGGAGTTCCTGGAACTGGCCTCCCCCAGCCCCCCACTCACACCTGACACGTCCATCTAAGGCAGAGACCTCCCTGCTGGGCCGTCTCGTGCCTCGGTCTCTTAAAATGTCTGGGCTGCCTCGTAATCGTCAGCTCAGCACCCCTCTCACGGTTCCTGCTAAGACTCAGAAACGAGCCGTGTATTCGGGTAAGTCGGGGTCCATGGGAGGGTGGAGGCAGACAGGAAATCGGAACGGCGTAGAAGAAGGAAGGAGGGGAGGGCGCAAGCTCACAGTGGACGCGTGTGCATCGGCCCACGCGCTCGGCCGAGGCTGTAGCTCACCTGTTGTTGTCTCGGCTGGTGGAACAAGCATTCTTCAGGCATAAAGAAGGGAGGAAAGATGGATCCCTCCCTTCTCATGGCGTCCCCGGCGCTGTCTCTTCCAGGCCACCTGTCCCGGCAGCAATGTCTTCACAGCAGCAGCAGCAGCAGCAGCAGCAGGTGAAGCAGCCCTGTCAGCCACCGCCTGTCAAATGTCAAGAGACCTGTGCACCCCAAACCAAGCAGCCCTGTGCTTCCCAGGCCAAGAAGCAATGCCCACCCAAGGGCACAGCCATCCCTGCACAGCAGAAGTGCCCCCCGGCCCAACAAGCCCCCAAGAGCCAACAGAAGTGAGGCTCGGCTGGAACACCGCCTGGAACGGCCCAGCAGACGGAGCCTTCCTTCTTGGGGCTGTGTCCCCCCCAGTTCTGGCCGTTCCTCCTCTCCCAGCCCCTCCTGCCGGGGTCCAGGGAGGCCTTCGCCGCCGGGTCTTCTTCTGACGCCCACCCAGGGGCCCCTGAGTTGGTCTCCGCCTCTCCCACCTCCAGCTCGACCATGGCTACGGCACCTGCTCGTCCAAAGCCAGGGGTGATCGGGGCTCCTTCTGGGGCTCCGCCCTGACCCGTGGGGTCACCAGAGGCCGAGCGCAGCTTCTCCCTCCGTCCCTTCCCCAGCTCCCCATCCCTCTGCATCTTGTCTATTTTCTTCCCTAATAAATCTGTGCCTCATGCCATCGTCCGTGTCCTGGCTCCGTGTGTGATCCACCCATCGGGGGGACGTTTGGGGGAAGCGAGTGTGCGAGCACACACGTGCCGGGAAGGGGGACGCTCTTGCTGGCTGATCCTATCGAGGGAAGGACAAAGGGCAGCCCCCGACTTCAGAGGCACAGCCCGCCTGGAGGCCTCACTCCGAAGACGCAGACAGGACACACTCAGCGCCACAGGCGTGGCGTACTCACTCCCACCGCGTGCGCCGGGGAAGTTCTCGTGTATCCGCTGACGACCCGGTCACTCCCTCGTCCCCTCGCCCATTCACACGCCGCCTCGTCTTCAGCGAGCCCTCGCTCACTCACGTCTAGTTTCCACTCCGCCCGCCCGGCCGTCCGGAGCTGGCCGGAGACTTCTCCCCGAGGTCTCCCTGAGGTCTCCCCGAGGTCTCCCCGAGTCTCGGCCGACGCCGCAGAGGTCACGGTCGTTTTCCTACACGGGGAAGGTCATTCTGGGGTCGCCACACGGGGCGTGTGTGCGGTTTTACCGCTGGCTTTGTCCGTTAGTCCCACCTCACACGGCTTGTGGAAGAACTCTGTTTTGGCAGCTGGCCTCCGAACGCTGGCCGAGACCGGCTGCCCATCAGAGAGAGAAGCAGAGAACCTTCCGGACGGGAGACGGGAGACGCAGGAGGGAGAGACCTGCGAGGGAGGGGCGGGTGTTCTCCCCTGGAGCTCTCCTCTCCGCTTGGGTTTGCTCCCCGGATTCTCACTGGGGGACGGGATAGCGAGCTGTGCGCTCATGTCACTCGCCGGCCTGCAGAGCCCGCACTGACCACCTTCTGCGTCCCCCCTCGAAGTCGCCCTCTGGGCTGACAGTCCACAGAGTAACTACTCAAAACGCTGTGGGCGCAGGCGCAAGCGGCAATGTCAGAGTGTCCTAGAGACAGTCAGGGACTCATCTCTCTGGAACGACTCCGACAGCCCTTCCGAGCCGCCGTCCTCTGCCCCGACCTTGGCACCCGCGTGGGAGCTGGTGTGACACTTGGTAACCTTCGGGAAGGAGCAGGGTCCCGCCATCACAATGAGGTGACACTCGGGCCCAGGGAGCACACGGAGCACCGCAGCCTCAGAGCTGGCTTCCGACGCCTCCAGGGCCCGGGACAAGGTGGGCGACACCAGGAGGAGCAGAAAGCTGGTTCCTGAGCGCTGAGAATTCCACCTGGTGCAGAGGCAGGTTCTGCCTGCAGGTCCCGGGGTCCTGGGGCGTGGGAGCTGGGTGAGGAGGGGACGGAGCGAAGCGGGAGGCTAGGAGCTCCCCCTGTGGCCCAGAGGGAAGCGGGCGTCCAGCTGAGGACGGCGAGGCCGGGCTGAGGGGGCTCATCTGCCCTCTGCCTCTCCCCTCAGCTCCTCCCCACAGATGAGGGCCTCTGCTGTGGATAACACCGCTGGCCAGTGCGCTCCCTCAGGCATTCGGGGTGAGGGCGGGCGTGGACCGGTGGCCCTGGGGACACAGTGGGAGGACTCGAGGTCACCAGAGGTGACTCCGCCGTGCAGACAGCAGGTGTCTGAGGTCAGGAGGAGACAGTAGCCGCACACCTGTGTTTTCAGGGTGATTTTCCGAAGGCCACGCCCAGTAAGAGATGGGGTTCTGAAGGCAGCTCTGTACCATCAGCGTTACGCTGATCACAGGACGTTGCTGGCGTGAGGACTCGGGGAGACCCTGTTCTCACGTCCCAGGAGAGAGACGCTCATGGCGGATGGAGTCTTCAGGGGCTGACCACGTGGAGGGAGGGCATACCCGGGCAGGTGCTCAGAGAACGCTCACTTTCTGCCGTCCCCAATGTCACTAGCGGTCTGGGTACGCAGGCGGCTCTGTCATTGTGGCCCCCGGGACCTTCTCCAGAGTGAAAGCAACTCTCGTCCAAAACACACGTGTTAGCAGGGTCTTCTCCCAGGCCCACCGGCCCCCTGAGCAAAGAGGCCCTGAACGGACGCCTCATCCGCAGACGCTAACTCACATTTCAGCACAGCTGGAAACACCTTCTGCTTATCCCCAGAGCCACTTTAGAAGCACGCAGCAGACTTAATGCCATTAAGAAGATGCATCTCGGCAAGGATTAAGGGCTCACCCGAAAGGCGAGCCTCTTCGTGCCCGTTCTAGGCGGCACGCACACCCAGCAGCCCCTGGGCTGTGAGTGGACTCAGCTCCGAGCCAGGAGCCTGGGCTGCCTCTTCCCGCCCCTGACCCTGTCGCCGCCTGGCCTTGAGTCCCCCTGTGGCATCAGGAGCGGGTGGGGGGGACAGTGAGGCACTTCACCTCTCGGCCTCCAGTTTCCGAGGCCCTCGACACCCGTGCGTGACCTTGGTGGCTCTGAGCAAGACTGCGTCCCTCACCCCAGGAGTCCCCGGTCTGGCGAGGGAAGGAGGTGGCTGTCCCCGGAGCGCCCCTGGAGTGAGACCTGGGGACTCACCGAGGACTCTGTTCATGTTTGCTGAACACAAGCGGGAAGGCCGCCACGGCCACACCGCTGTTTGGACCAAACACAGCGCTGACGCCCAGAGCACACAGAGCCAGGGACAGGGGACACACGCGGAGGCCAGCGAGAGCTCCACGTGTTGGGGCTGGAGCCGGGAGTGGTCACGGGGTGTGGGGAGGGTCCTCCCGGAGGCTGGGGGCGAGGGCCGGGGACCAGGCTTCCGGGGGGTCAGGTGCGGGGCGGGCGGCGTATGCTGGGTCAGGAAGGAGGAGAGAGCCGGCCGGGAGGCTGGGCGGGGTGGAGGGAAAGGTTATCCCAGGAAATCTCTTCGGCAGGCGAGGGGCGGGGGTGGGGCTGGTGAAAGGGAGCAGGTTGACCCAGATCTGCCACCAGCCAGTGCGGGGTGGGGGTGGGGGTGACGACTGAGGGACTCTGAGTGTGTGGGGTTCGGTGGAGCCCAGAGAAAGACGGGGGGAATGGACACACGAGTCTGGGGCGCCCAGACGTGGACCCCCACACTCAGCCAGCCCCGTGGGCTCCGGCATCCGCCGTCGCGAGGCAGACAGCTGGCGTGCACCCCAGCTCCGCTGCACCCCCTTCCCTTCCCCACCTGCCCATGTGCCCACACGTGTTCTGTCCCTTGAGAGTGAGGGAAAGGAGAGCGGGACGGTGGCAAGGACACACAACGACTCAGACCCCCTCCCTCTCTGGAGTCAGCGCGTCAAATTCCCCAGGAAGCCTGTGGCTCCCCCTCCCCCCTCCACCCGCCAACACGAGCCCCACGCATGCATCTAATCTAAGCGGGAGGGTGGCAGTGGGAACGAGGCCCAGGTGACATCATTGTGGGCAGCAGTGCCAAAAAATATCAAGTGGGTGGTTTTCATCACAAAAGCTGAGCCAACCGGTAATTGAGGGGAGTGGGGTGAATCACCTCTGATGGGACGAATGCAAACAGAGGCCTGGGCGGGGCTGCTTCCTGGGGGCAGGGCTCCCAGTCCTTTAAAAAGCCGGCTGCCCTGGACTTCGCACCAGCCCAGCGCGACCAGACAGCTCTGTTCTTACCTGTGCACCAGGTGAGGCTCCGATCGGCTCCAGCGTGAGAGCCTTGTCATCTGCCCCTTTCCAGAAACCGGGCAGAGAGAGACGAGTGTCAGGCGTCTGACGCCGGGCGTTACGTGGAGAGAATGTGGGGTGGTTTTAGTTTAAGCGAAGGCACCGTTTGGGTTGGGAGAGGACTTTGGAGGTGGTTAAGTCAGCCACCTCGGGGGACAGCTGTGGAACTGGGGCCGGGGAAGGGGACCCCTGTGCCAGCTCGCAGGGTAAGCTGAAAGTGGGATCACAGCTAGGACGCAGGCCCAGGGCACTCTCGGAAACAGCACTGTCCTCTCCGTGGATGACGTTTATTATAGGAATTTTAGTCCATATGCTGGACCTCTGTCGAGTGCCGGTTATATTTAAGGCACTTTGGGTAAGCCACACGGATAGGAGCGCAGTGGCAAACTCACGACCAGCAGGGAAAGTGCTGTCCGTGTGAAATGAAACACAAAGTCGACAGTGATGGGCATGAGGCGGGGTGCAGGGAAGGGCTGTGGCACTTTCGGGGAGCCTGGGGTGGCCCACGATGGGCTGGGAGGGACAGTGGCGGGGCACGGACGGGCAGAGACGGGAGTGTGCAGCTGCAGGAGCGAGACTCGCGTGGAGTCATCCCGTTAGTCTCAGGTGTGCGGCGTGCCTCAAGAGGTGCGTGGCCCGCAGGCATTTCTAGGATGTCACTTTCTGGAAGACCTCAAAAGGGCCCGGGAATGATCGGAGCATATCAGGGGCCTGGAGTGAGAGCTGCTGGGCCCTGAATGTGGCCTCGGCCCCGGCCAGTCCCTGTGCAAACCCTCTCTCCCGCGTCTAGGTGCCTCCTCCTTCACACCATGAGCTCCCAGCAGCAGAAGCAGCCCTGTGCCCCACCCCCCCAGCCACAGCAGCAGCAGGTGAAGCAGCCCTGCCAGCCTCCGCCACAGGAGCCGTGTGCCCCCAAGACCAAGGAGCCGTGCCACACCAAGGTCCCGGAGCCGTGCCACACCAAGGTCCCGGAGCCATGCCACACCAAGGTCCCGGAGCCGTGCCACACCAAGGTCCCGGAGCCGTGCCACACCAAGGTCCCGGAACCGTGCCACACCAAGGTCCCGGAACCCTGCCACCCCAAGGTCACCCCAGCACCGCCTCAGCAGACCAAGCAGAAGTAACAGGGTCTGCAGCCACCCACCCCGAGGGGCCACCCACCGGGTGCCGAGCCCTCTGTGCCACCTGCTTGAGTCCCATCTGCCTTGCAATCAGCATGCTGTCACTCTGAGTCACAGCCCCGCCCTCTCCGCACAGTCTCGGTGCGAGGCCCCCCTGAAGCCCTCAGCCCGGGCTGAGGGTCTGACTGGCCGAGCTGGTCTTCTAGCAGCTCCGGGCTCATCTGAAGGGTGATGGGGGAGGGAGGTCAGTGAATTGTCCCCGCTCTGCCCCCATTAAATCATTTTTAACTCCATCACTGGCTGCGTGTGTCATTGTCCACCTCAGCTTCCTTCACTGTGCCCCCAACAGAAACTACATGCCAGGGGGCAGGTTGTGAGGGCTGCGGGCAGCAGTGCCCGATCCAGGTGTGCGCGTGACTGTCGTGCCCACAGGAGGGTCAGTCAGGCCACCCGGAGCCGGTTGCTCTGGGCAGCCTCGGCCACAGCAGGGCGCTCTTGTCACCCCTGAGAGAGTCATATCTGAATGTGGAGATGGTACCTGCTTCAATCGTCTCCAGCTCTGAGTCCCTGTCCCCAAATCGCCCTTATTCTCTTCACTTTATTCTATTATTATTATTATTATTATTATTATTATTATTATTACTAATAGTGCTTGTATATATTCCAACATGAGTATCTGCCTTCATTCATTCTCCCTGAAGTTTTAACACAGAGAAGCAAAGCACTTAAACGCTCACAGTCAGAAACACACACACATCCACAAATACACACTCATCACGCACCACAGAGAGACACACACAGACTCCTCTACACACACACACACACACACACACACACACACACACACACACATCTCAACGCACACACATGCACACACAGCACCTCCCAGAATATACAGGCAAATGCATCGAAGAAAACAAGAAAAGAAAAGTCTAGGCAGGTTTCAGGCGGACGAGAGATTAAAACAGATCGGAGCAAAGTCGGCACCAAGCAGAGCGGGTCATTAGGGACGTTACGAGGCTGACAGGACACGCGGAGAGCACGGAGCAAGCTCGCGCACGCCCAGCACAGCGGACCGAGGCCCCGGAACCCATGACAAGTCACGAAGTCACCGGGAGCCTGTGCCTCTGAGTCACACCCGGCGCCAGGCTCCGGGTCCCCACCCTCTCGGACTCTCTCGCCCGCAGCCCTGCCTTCTGGAGGGCGCTGGTGACCACCGGTCTGAGCGGCTCTGTCGGGGCCCGAGCCGGCCCCCTTCCCGGTGGCCGCCCGCGTCTCCCTGCGTCTCGCGCTTGCTTCTTCCCCGCGATGCACCCCCCGGCTCCTCTCTGCCTGGTGTCTCTTCCCCGCTGTGTGTCCAGCACCCCACACACCCCTGCCACCCCGCACTCCTGCGGGACCGAGCGCCCGCCCAGGGCTGGGAGATCACGAGGGGTCTACTGAGGTGTCGAACGGTCCACACCTTCCGCAGATGAGGCTGCGGGAACTAAGCCCCTGTAAGAGGTGTGGTTTGCAAATATTTCTCCCATTCGCTCCTTGAATCGTTTCCTCTGCTGTGCACAAGCTTTTGTTCGGTGCAGTCTCACTGGACGCCTTTTACCGTTGTTGCCCTTGCTGGGTGGTAGGGGTCCCATTTCTTTCCTTTTCCTTCCTTTTCCTTTCTTTTTTTGTTTGTCTGTCTGTCTGTTTGTTTGTTTGTTTGTTTTAGCATATGGATTGTCCAGTTTTCCCAACGCTTGTTGAAGAGGCTGCTTTTCTCCATTATATTCTTAGCGTCCTTGGCAAAAATCGGTTGACCTTCTAAGTATAGATTTATTTACAGGCTTTCTATTCTGCTCCGTTGGTCTGTATGTCTGTCTTTATGGCAGTACCATACTGTTTAAATTAGTATAGTTTGTAATACAATTTGAAATCAGATGTGATGCCTCCGGATTTGTTCTTCTTTCTCAAGGTTGTTTGGGCTAATCTGGGTCTTTCATGTTCTATGTGGCAATGATTTAAAAGAAAAAAAGAAAGAAAGAAAGAAAAAGAAAGAAAGAAAGAAAGAAAGAAAGAAAGAAAGAAAGAAAGAAAGAAAGAAAGAAAGAAAGAAAGAAAGAAAGAAAGAGAGAAGGAGGGAGGGAGGGAGGGAAGGGAGGGAAGGAAGGAGAGAGAGAAAAAAAGAAAGAAAGAAAGAGAGAGAGAGAGAAAGAGTTGATAAGATTATAGAGAATTTTGAACACTTGTACGCTGCTGGTGAGAATATAAAATGATACAGCAGCTATGGGAAAAGTATGGAGGTTCCTCAAAATATTAAAAATAGAACTACCATATGATCCCACAATTCCCACTTCTGGGTCCGTCCAAAAGAATGACGATGGCGTCTCTAAGAGGTATCTGCACTCCCGTGTCACTGCGGCACTGCTCACGGTGGCCCAGACACGGAAGCAACACGTGTCCATCAGCAGGGGACCAGGTGACAGAAACATGATTTATACACACAATGGGTACCACCTGATCTTAAAAGAAGATGGAAACCTTGCCATTTGCGACAACATGGATGAACCCGGAGAACATTCTGCTAAGTCAAATAAGCCAATCACAAAAGAACAAATACTGTGTGATTTCGATTACATAAAGTATCTGAAACAGTCAGACTCACGGAACCAGAGACTATGGTAGTGGTTTTCGTAGGTCAGGGGCTGGGAGAATAGGTAGTTGTTATTCGATGGATTAAATTTTCAGTTGCATTAGATAAATAAGGGTTAGAGCGCTGCCCTCCAGTTAAAAACGTGGTGTAGGGCACTTAAAATTTAAGAGGGTGGCTCTCATGAAATGTTCTCACCAGGACGAAAAGACACGAGGACCCACTGGGATGCGGGATTTCCCTGATCGCAGTGACGGTATCAGGGGTGTTTGCGTATGGCCAAACGCTGATCACACGTATTAAATACGAAAAAAAAAATTTTTAATGTGTCTCGGAGAGTTTTGTTTTGGGGAAGCACATCCGTCAGCTGGTGTTCCCCACCAGCGAGGTGTGGCTGCCCGGGTGAGCGATCCACGTCTGCACTTCCTCCCTTCCTCCCCTCCCTCCTTCCCTTCTTTCCTTCCTTCTTCCTTCTTTCCTTCCTTCCTCTCTTCCGTCCTCCCTTCCTTCTTTCTGTCCTTCATCTCTCCCTCCCCCCATCTCTCCTTCCCTTCCTCCCTTCCTCCCTTCCTTCCTTCCTTCCTTTCTTCCATCTTTCCTTCTTTTCTTCTTTCCTTCCTTCCTCCCTCCCACGAACCCACACGTCCATCATGGAACACAAGCGCCCACTGACCGAGCGTCTGCCAGACAGCCAGGAGGATGAGGTACCCTCAGGCTTTTTGGGGACCAGCAGGGAAGGAGCCCAAGGCCGTGTCCGTGCGGAGGGGCTTGGGTCCGTGGGAGGCGACGCAGGGGTGAGGCCGTGGGGAGGGCGGGGCCGTCCACACACCTGAGTGCTCGGGGTGTTTGGATTTCGCCCGGCCACACCTAGTAGGAGAGCGTGTGTGGAGGTCAGTGCCGGGTTAGAGACTCTGCCTCATCTTCTCGGGGTCAGAGGGCATGGCCGGTGCTTGAACCCAGGGGACCAGGGCGCTCCCGTTCTCGTGTCACCCCCAGGAAAGAGGGACCTCCGAGAGCGGTAAGGTCCTCAGTGCTATGCCGTCACGGACAGGCCCGGCCAGCCCTTACTGTCCATCTCCAATGCCACCAATGCCACCTACTGTCCCCGGTCAATGTGGCGACTTAGGCAGGGTGAGCGGTTCCTTCCCGGAGCTTTGGGGGATTTTTAGCCTTCCCTTCCCTCTCCCAGGCCTGGACCCAGGGGAAGTGAAATGGCAGATGGCTCACTATTGTCACTCACCGCACAGTCACTTCAGCGAAGTTGGGGTGACTCACTCACGGCTCCTCAGGGCCTCCCAGAAGAACCGGTGATGCCTGCCCTTCATCTTCCCGTCCCCTCACAAAACCGAAATACCCAGGAGAATTAATCCGAGCTACGGATTAGGGTCCTGCCTGAAACCGTACCCGCTTCTGTCCCAAAAGAACTTCCCCCTGACCTGACTCATCAGCACCCGAGAACCCCGTAGCCCATAGCAACCTCACCCCAAAGGATGGGCCGTGGGGACAGGCCCTGGTGACACATCTTTGTCAAAGAATAAGTTCCCCCAAAAAACATGTTAAGCCAGAGATTTCCTTTACAAAAGCTTTGGAATGAAGATAGAGTAGCCTGTCCAAAAAAAATATATCCCGCTTCCTTAAGGCAAGGCTCGAATTCCGTATAAAATGCCAGCTGGCCAGAGACGCTCCAGCAGACCCGAGAGGCTGACGGCTTGACCTGTCCGCTGCACCAGGTGAGTCTGACACTTGGGAATATCTGCCTGATCGCGTGCTGTGTGATTGAGAACTCTTTGCCACGCTGTGGGAATCTTTATTTTAAACGCAGTGCCCCTGTGCGTTTAAGGTGACATGACAGATCTTTCTGACCTCGTATTCAGATTACAGCCAGGGAACGCGGGTCTGGAAAGGGCCGTGGTCTCTGCAGTGACCATCTGCTTGCGTACAGGTTAGGGATCACGGCCCACGGCCAGGTGCTCTCGCTGACTTTCAATACTCTCTCTCTCTCTCATTACTGAGAGTCCGCCATGCTGAAGGCACTGCATGGGCACTGATGTCCAAAAGATAGCTTTTCCTGTGCTCTGGGGACCCACGATCCATCCGGGGACACAAAACATGGGCGTAACTTGCAAACGTGTGCATGGAGAGGGATCGGGGAGAGAGAGAGAGAGAGAAAGAGAGAGAGAGAAGGAGGGAGGGAGGCGGGCACTGCACGGTGGCAGGATGGGCAAGGCGGCCTGGGCCTGGCAGGGTGTCTGGGAGGCAGCCACGACGGGCGAGCGTGTGCCGACAAGCAGAGGCGAGCGAAAGGCCTCCAGGCAGGACGCACAGCGTGAAGAAACACGTAGACGGGACACGTGGGCCGAGGGCAGGTCGCACGGCGCTTTCCGGTGAGAGCTACGTGGTGGGCGTGAGCAGATGGACTCCAGAATGTTCCTTCTCTCTTCCTTCCGAATTCTGGGACAGCTGGGGCCTCCGTCAGGCCCTGGCGGCGGTCTGCGGAATCGCCCTTGAGAACGGGAGCCGAGAGCGGGCTCTGCTCAGCGCAGCCGAGCAAAGCGGCTTCACGCTTCTCTTCTCGAGAGGGCAGAAGCCCCCGCCCCCCGGAGGGCCCGGCCAGCTCTCAAGTTCAGGGGAAGCGGAAAGGGTGACGAGGCGGCCACACCTGAGGGGCGTGGAATGAGGCACAGTTATCACTAACCCTGTCTTCCTCCTTGTCACAGCAGAACAGTCAGCTCCTCGTCCCCAGAGCCACACACCCCCGCAGCATGAGCTCCCAGCAGCAGAAGCAGCCCTGCACCCCGCCCCCGCAGCTCCAGCAGGAGCAGGTGAAGCAGCCCTGCCAGCCTCCACCCCAGGAGCCATGCTTTTTCCCCAAAAAGGAGGACCCGAGCTACGTCAAGTTGCCATCTCCTGGCTGCAGCAAGGTGCCGGAGCCGGGCTACCCCAAGAATCCGGAGCCAGGCTACCCCAAGAATCCGGAGCCGGGCTACCCCAAGAATCCGGAGCCGGGATGTCCCACACGTCCTGAGCAGGGTCACCCCCAGGTCCCTGAGCCTGCCCACCCCAAAGGCCCTCTGCCCAGCCAGCCAAAGGCTTCTGAGCCATATGTTCCAACGGTCGTCCCAGGCCCGGGCCAGAAGACCAAGCAGAAGTAGTGGCAGCCACGTCCACGGCCTTGGTCTCGTCCATGTTCATGTCCACGGCCTCGGCCTCACCCCGAGGGGCCGGCCGCCAGAGGCTGGGCACCTTCCTTCCGCCCGGTGCCTTCATCGCCTCTGGCGCTCGTAACCCGTATGCTCAGTCTCTCTCTTACCTGCATCAAAAAACTGTGTTCCGGGAAGCTTTTCCCTACACCGATTCTGGAGGTCCCCTGAGCCTCGAAATCAAGCGGGGGTCTCTGTGGCTTCGCTGGCCCCCGGCTGCCCTGGGCCCCACGGGGGAGGGAATCTGGGTGGAAAGTCCTGTGTGTTCTCTACTCTGCCTCCATTAAATTGCTTTCCGGTCCACTCCTGGCTGCGTGTGTCCTTGGGTGACTCTGTCCCACTCACTGCTGTCCCACAGGAGGACATGCAGTCCCACAGGAGGGTCTGTGATCAGAGAGGACTCGGTGTCACCTGTCTCTCTGGGCACTGCGTGCCTCCCGAGCGTGTGTGTGGTTCCAGGCAGGGGACGGCCTTAGCATGCCAATGGCTACTGAGCAATGAAGCTAAGCGCCTGTCACTTTGGGCAGCCACCCCTGGAGCAGTGCTGCCCTCTGGCACCGGACCGAGTCACACCCGAGTCCCACGGTGTCTGCTCCAAAGCCACCTCTGATCTGGAGGACCCGGTCCCCAAGGTTCCTGCTTACTCCCCAAAACGTCACTCCTATGTACTCAAACCTGATTATTCTGGTTTTCTCCACTGAATCCACACCAACGGACTCACCCAGTGACTTAAAACTGCAGCTGAATTATACGTAGGGATTAGAAAAGGAGCACGTGACCCAGGCGAGGAGGACGATCGGCCCCAGCCGGTCACCCAGCGGTAGAGTGTCGGGACAGAACAGAGACCTGAAGGTGGTGACAGTAACCCAGAAATCACGTTTCTGCATCACACCTAGGGCCGTGTTCCCCAGACCCCGCCCCTCATTCCCTTCTGCGTCAGGTCCTGCCGACGCCCTGGGGTGACCGGTAGGGTCACGGGTCCCTGTTGAGCAGGTAGGGTTATTCGAGAGCTGACTCCAGGGACACAGAAGGTGCCAGAAAGTTTCAGAAGTGCCACCGTAGTCATCAGGAAGCAAACCCCATTTCTGGATAGGCTGCGGGGTCCATAATACCAAGGATCGTGAGATGGGTGACAGTGCCACTTGTGTCACAAACGAGAAATTCACATAAGTGTGGCAAGAATCCCAGATATTTGAAAACCGGTAAGACAGAAATTGTCCGACGAATCATTTTAAGGTGATGAGTAGCTGTCAAACCGGCAGGGGCGGATGGCATTTCTGGGGTCCATGAGGGACCCACATCTGAGTGGCTTCGTGTCACTGCTGATTTCAGTGGTGGGAGAGTCCAGTGACAACTCCCAGGCCACTCACTGACACCAGTCACCAGCCAGGCTGGTCTGAATGGAGACGTGAGCTTTGTGATGCGCCCAGATGGTCCGAGGGTAAAGTGATTCTATTGTTTGAAGCCTGCTTTAAAAAAAAACAAACAAACACACACATTTTTATGTGTTTATGTGATATAGCATAAAATTTACCGCCTTCACTCTTTTTAAGTGTGCAGTCCCCTGGCATTAACTACATCTACAATGTTGTGCATTTTTATTGAAAGGTATGCGCGCACATGGGTTTATGGAGAATTAAAAAAAAATCCCGACACTAAAGACAGCGAAATATAAACTGATTATTTCTGGCTTCTTTATGTGAATACTCATTTTTTAGATAGCTTTGTGTTTTCCGCATCTTATCTTGTATGTCATTATTTCTTTTCTTTTTTTACAACTTCCTATCATAATATTTTAAAAAGACGCTGCTGAGCTAGAAAAAAATGCCTGTCCTGCCTTTCTAGAACATTCCAGAGGCTCTCCCAAGGGGGGCCATTCCACATCCTCACTGGGGTACGCCACGTGCCTCTCCTCCCCACACATCCCCACCCCAGTTCTCAGCCTTCTGATAGGGACCGTGGACACCCCAACGCCCCACTCACAGCGTGCTCAAGTCCTGCCCGCTGGCCGGCAGCCAGTGCCACTTACGGGCTAAAGGAAGAGCCATCGCCACCTCCTCCCGGCTCCTTCCTCATGAGAAAGCGCCGAGTCCAAACTGCGGACGGCTCGGCAAAGTTCACGTCCACGCCCTGGTGGGCCGTGTCGCCTCACGCGGATAAAGAAACGCACGTTTGCTTTCGATCCACGGTTCTTCCTTGTTTCCGCACCGTC
>PVKZ01007092.1:0-26594 GCA_004027375.1 Macroglossus sobrinus | reverse complement strand
GGGGGGAGGGGAAGGAGCCAGAAGACAGGGCTGAGGTGAGGTGGAAGGTGAGGTAGATGAGTCTTCGGAATGGCAGAGGGGGCAGAGCGGGGAGAGAGAGACCCCGAGGGTGGCACCACAGGGGGAGAGAGCAGCAGGGAGAAGGGGAAAGAGGGAGGAGAGGAGGGCTGTCGTCAGGAAATGCAGCCCCCAGGGTGTGCGGGAGGCAGGCTCAGGAGGGGAAGACACGGAGCAGGAGAAACCAAAAACAACCTTAACGGAAACCATGAGAGAACGGGCTGGAACCAAATCTGAGAGGAGGCGAGCATGCAGATTTCCACAGACTTTCTGGGCTGGTGCCCCAGCCTGCGGGTGCCTGGGGTGGGGGGGGGGCAGACTGGGCAGGAGGGGCTGCCTGGCCGCAAGCGGCTGGCTACGTTGCCTGGGGCCGGCCAGGGTGCAGGGCAGAGGCGGGGGTGCAGGGCGCAGGCAGGGGCTGGCCACTTACACTTGACCTGCAGGATCTGGTCGCTGAGGTTGGCTTGGAGGTAGAAGGTGCTGTAGGGAGGGAGCACGAGCCCCAGGCTGGGAGGATGGGAGAGGCGCAAGTCACTGCTGGGGAGAGGTGGGCCACACTGGTGCCCCCTCCCCATGGCCTTGGAGGCTCTGGCTTCCCCTCCCCTGGCCATCAGATGGGAGAGTCACGGCCTAGGGTCCTGGACCCTCCACTCACCAAATTCTCCTGGAGGCCTCAGAACTGCCAGCCCTGAAGCAAATCCCCACCCCGCCTGCCCCCGCCCTCCAGCAACCTCCCCCAACACACCGCCTGCCTGCCCAGCCAGCCTCCTCCAGCTGGCCAGCAGCAAGTGACCCTGTCAGCGAGCAGGGCTGCTGTGGGAGTGGGGTCCACGGTCCCCCGAGACTCAGGCCATGTGAAAGCCAGCTGGAAGCAGGGTTGGCATTACCATGGTGAGGGCAGCACCAGCTGGCATTGGGGTGTGCAGGGGACAGCTTGCACTGCCAGGGCCTGCCCCACAGGGGGCCTGCCCCCAGGCTGTGAATGTCGCTGAGGACCACATCCTGGGACAGATACCCAGGGACACAATCCAGGTGGGAGGGACACGAGAGGGTGGCAGGCCACAGGGAGACATCAGATGCACTGTCTCATTTCTGTCGTGGTCCCTGAAAGGCCAGTGAGAGGCCCTTGGGGACTGAGTGTCATGAGTGAGAAGTGAGCAGATCCTGGCTGCTGGTGCCCCACTGGGATTTGGCACACTGGGGTACAGGAGGGGAGGGACAGCTGGGCTCAGATTCCGGATGTGGGGGCAGTCCCTCTCTGCCCGCCCAGCCTTGGCACCACTCACCTGTAGTTGGTGCTCCTTATAGGTACCCAGGTGTAGTTCCTCAGCACCTCGTCTATGTACCTCTGGGAGAAGGGGCTGGGTCAGGTGCTTGGGCTAGCAGGGAGGGGCGGGCGGGGTGGTGGGGGGAGGATGCCCACCCCGGCTCTCTCTCCCTCCTCCGCCAGCCACCGTCTCACCTCGTCCAGGGACTTGACCAATGTTCTGATCTGCTTGTGGCCCTTGTAGCCGTCGATCATGCTCCGACGGATCTGGAAGGGCCAGAGGTGTGAGGCGGGCCCCCCCTCCTCTGTCCTGGGTGCTCCCCCTCCCCGTTCCCCTCCTCACCTCCTCCTTGTTCTCGTCCTCCAGCTCTGCATCCAGGAAGTCCAGAGTCACAGGCTCCCGGAAGTTGGTGGTCTGCGAGAGGCGGGGCAGGAAGTCAGGAGTTCCCATCTGGAACTGTTGACTTCCCCTCCAGGCCACCCGCCTGGCTCACTCACCTGGGGCTTGAGGTTGGGGTGCAGCAACACGTAGCCGTTCAGGTCAATGGCAAACACGTAGCCGTTGGCTCCAAGCTGGGGGTGTAGATTGGGGGCTCAGGGCCTGGAGGGCTGGGCAGGGGTCCCCCGGGCTCCGGAGCTCTTCCTTGTCCTGCCTTCCATGCCGCTGAGGGGTGCCGTCTGCCTGCCTGGGCCAGGCACCCACATGCCACTAGGCCCCAAGCCTGCTTCTCAAGCCAAGCGCAGCAGGCTGGCGCCCCTCATGCACCAGGCCTGGCCGAAGCTGACCAGCTCTACGGGGCCAGATTCGTCTGGCCTTCTACAGTCCTCACCCCACCCCTGGTTCTCACCCCACCCCTGGTTCTCATGGAGCTGTCAGTCAGCCAGGCTGCTCCACCCCTGCTGGCCCATAGGCTGATGCTGCTTCCTGCTCCCCTCCCCACTTCTCTCTCCTCTTGGTCCCCATCATCCCACAGGCCTGGGCAACCCTTCCAGGTGTCCCTTCCAGGAGTAAGCGAGACCCTGAACTCGCTTTTACCTCTTGGCCGTTTTATCACTGCACGTGGAGCCCAGTGACTTGGGCCTTCATGTGGCCAGGTTTCAGGGTGTGGTCTCACACAGCTCATCCCCCATCCCTTTCACAACCGAGCCCCAAACTCCCTGTGCCACAAGCCCTGGGCCCGCCACGCTGATGGGGCTCCTTCCCTAGCTTATGACTCTGTCTTTCACCTTCAAGACTTTGCCCAGAGAGTTCCCTCTGCCTCCAAGGTACACCTTCTCCTCTTTTGTCCCCAGGACACTCCTGCCTAGGTGACAGCTCGGGGGTCAGCAAACTACTGCCCGTGGGCCACACGGGGCCTGCCATGTCTTACTGTACGGCTGAGCTAAGAATAGTTTTTACATTTTTAAATGCTTGAAGAAGATGGAAAGAACTACATTTTATAATGTGAAAATTATCTGAAATTCGAATTTCAGGATCCACAAATAAAATTGTGCTAGAGCATGACCATGCCGGTATTTTTGTGTTTCGTTTGTGGCTCTTTTACCAGTATATCAGCAGAACTGACTATGACTATTTAGGCTGGCAGAGCCTCACATAGTCCTAGTCTGGCCCTTTACAGTCAGTCTGATGACCCCAGCTCTAGGGCCAGGGTCGCCTCCTCCGGAAGCCTTCCCTGACTGCCTGAACTCAGAGGTCTCCGTGGAGGTGCTGTAATCGCCATCAGTCTCCTCTGCTGTGTCTGGCTGTGTCCTCAAGGGAGGCAGAGCGGGCTGGATGCGCAGCTGGACGCTCACCGTGTAGTTGGGAGTCAGCTTCTTGATGTCATTCAGAGCCACGTCGATGCCCATCACGCCCAGGATCAGCTGGTTCTGGGAGCAGAGGCAGGAGGTCTGCAACGGACTCAGTGCCATAGGGGGACCCCTGCCCACGCCCCATGCCCAAGGCCTCACAAGGCTGTTGCAAGCGGCTGCCCCTGCCCAGCTCATAGGCCTCCCTATCCTGCCTCCACCTCAGATGGGCTACGGGCATGCCCAACCCTCCCAGACATACCTCGCCCTCACCCAGTAGGGACCTCACCTTCTTTTCCCCAGGGCCATCCTGCGTCAGGTTGAATACGGGTAGGGTCCCTGTCACCACCAGTCCCAGACCCTGAAGCGAGAGGAAGATGATTATAGGTTGGTCTTCTGTGGCCAGCCATGCCCCCACCCCAAGTGTTCAGAGCAGGGGCTGAGGTGCAGGCCACTTCTCTTGCTCTTCTGTTTGGTTCACCCCGGTGAAGGGACCCTCAAGGGGCTTGACCTTGTGGGCGCATCCGTGGAAGGCCGCCCGTCCCCCACTCCTGTCCTCACCCAGAGAACTTACCAGCGCATCTTCGTACACATTGGTCCATTGCACCTGCTTGGCCTCCTTGCCCGCCAGCACCATGGGCCTGCCCAGAACGTCCAGATATTCCTGGGGAGGGGATGGTGGGCAAGGGGTCACGAGTCTACCCTTCTTCCCACTGTGTCCTCCTCCCTGTGCTGCCTCCCCGTGTGTCAGCTCACCACCAGGGGGCGCTCACACACCAGAGCAGACCATGGCTGGTGCTGTCTCTGCAGAAGCAGGGGGCTGGGAGGAGGAGGGGGCCCCCCACCGTCTCACCTGTGTGTTGATGCGGATGGCGCCGATGGAAGGGATCTCAAAATAGTAACCTGTGAGGGAAGGGGAGGCAGAGGTGGCCCTGGGTGGTGCTCAGGACCCGAGGCACAGGGGGCCCTGCTCCCTGGGGTGCGTCTGCAGTCCTGACTGGTCTCTCAGGCTCCCTTTCTCTGGTGGCGCTCCCTCTGAATCATGTCCCTTCAGTGCTCCCTGCTATTGCTCTGCCAATGGGACCGGTACTATGCAAGGGGCTGTGAGCGTAGGTGAGGGTATAAGGAAGCAGAGCTGGGGTGAAGACAGGAACTCGAGGCCTGATGTCCCTAATTCTAGGATGGTGGTGACATTCAGAGTCCACCCAGGGGACAGGCCTAAATGCACGGAGAGACAGATTGACTGGCAAACGGACACGGGAGCAGACAAGCTGGGAGATGGATGGACAATGGACACTCAGACCAATGGGCAGAAGAATGCTCAGTCAGATGGACAAGTCAGACAGCCTGACAGACAGTCGCACGTAGGGAGCGATGGACAGCCAGCCTGACAGACAGCAGGACGTGGCAGGCAGGCCCCACGGCAGCGAGGCCCGGATGAGGTACCTTTGTTGGCGCAGGCCATCCACTGCAGGGGTGTGACGTCGTAGTTGTGCTGCCCCACGGAGAAGGTGAACACGCGCACCTGTGTGGGGCTCGAGGTTACTGCTGCGGCTGCCGGGGCGCAGCCCCCACACCCCCCCACGCCCTGCGCGGCGCCCAGGTCAGGGCCGCGCCCGCCTGGGCTGAGCCTCACCGTCCGGTTGGGCCAGTTGTACTTCTCGAAGACATCCTGCACGCGGTCCTCGCCGCCGTCCGTGAACATCATGATCATCTTATTGCAGTTGGCACGGGTGATGTTGGACTGGGCAAGGGGAGGCGTGGGGTCAGGTGGCTCTTGGCCACTCCTGGTTCGGGGGTTGAGCCCTCTGGGGCTCCCCCCAACAGCCTAAGCTGCTAACAAGGCCATTCGTCTTGATTTCCCCAGTGTGTCACCAAGCCCAGGCCCTTGCCCACCCCCGGCCGTCGGCTCATCCCCCCGCGGGGCTCACGTTCTGCAGCTGGTCGAAGGCGTACTCGAAGCCGGCCTTGTAGCCCGTGGTGCCCTTGGCCACCATGCCCTGCACAGCCTCCTTGAACACCTTCTTGTTCCGCACGTTGGCCTGCACCAGGTGGGTGAAGCACGACACGGGCTGCGCCTTCTCATTGAACTGCGGGGACACGGAGGAGGGTAAGGGACCTCGCGCTGGCCAGGGGGGCAGGTGGCGGCGACTCGTTCCCGGCCCACCTGTCCCCTCGGCACTCACCGAGGCGACGTTCACGTAGTCGTCATCGGAGAGTGTGTCCAGCATCTCACAGACGGACGTCTTCATCAGCTTCAGGGTCAGGCCACTCACGCTGCCACTCCTGGGGAGGTCACGGAGGTGCCAGGTGGGCCTCAGGGGGTCCCTGTCATTCCCTCAGGATGGCCCCGGGCAGCAGAGTCTAGTCCCTTGTCTCATCCCACCCCGCCTCCCAGCATCGCTCACTCACACATCCACGATGATGACCATGTCCTTGGGTGAGGAGGCCCCCTGGATGTACCTGCCCAGGAGAAGCCTCGATTAGGGCCAGCCTCTGGGACCCGTGGGTGCTTCCTTCCTTCACCCACGTATTGATGCAACAAGTTTCTATCGAGCATCCCCTGTGTGGGCCAGACAGGGTCCTAGGCCCTGAAGATACTGTGTTTAATAAAATAGTCCTTGTCTATGACCTAAGTGACCTGGTCCCCTTGGCAAGTGTACAGCCCTAAGGAGGAGTGCGCAGGTGATCCAGAGGGGGGGCTAGAGGCACAGTCCCTGGCCTTAGTGCCCTGTCACTTCCCATAGCCTGGGATGAGCTCCCGAGGGCAGAGTCTTAGCTGTGTATGGGACTGAACAAGGGGCAGGGAGGAAGGAGGTCGTGGGCGGGAGAGGCAGGGCAGAGGGTAAGGGTGTCTAGGGCTCAGATGGGCAGGGCAGGGGCTGGCCAACCCCACAGAGGATACATGCACCCTTGGGAGCCTGCACTGGCCCATCCCTCAGTCCCGAGGGGATGGAGTGCCAGGCGGTGGACGGGGGCAGAGGCAGCTGGGAGGCCTGCCTGGGTGATGGGATCCATTTTCCAGTGGCAACGATGTGTGAAATGAAAATTGGATAGAGCTGGCTGCGCCCTGCTCGGAGGTCTGAATATCGGGAGGGAGGGGAGCAGGCGGGAGAGGTCGGGGAGCCGAGAGGGTGTCCCTGCCCGGCCCCTCCTTGCTTGCTCACCAGGGTCTCCTTCGGACGTCGTACAGGTCGATTTTCTTGGGGGCTCGCCATGGAGTGGCTGTGGAAGGGGGTGGGGTGCGGAGAGGAGGTGATGAGAGGCCGGCAGGCCTTGCGGGAGTGGCCAGGCCACTCTGCAGTCTGTGGGGTGACCGACCCAGCCCACACAGCCCAGGATGCGTGGGCTGGGAGATGGAGGAGGGTGTGGTGCCGAATGGACCAGGAGAAGGGCTGGCACCCACCTGGGTAGTAGCGGGTGACCCCCGTGGCACTGCCGAAGACCTGCCACAGCAGCGTGGGGTCCTGCCTGCGGTTCTCAGTGAACACGTTCTCCAGGGCCTCTGTCCAGTTGAGCTCGTTGAGGATGACGGTGGCTGTGGGGGGGAAGAGAAGGGCTAGGGTGGGAAGCGTCTAGGCCGTCCCCTGCTGAACCTCACCACAATGACACCCACGCATGTGCCCCCCCACTTAGAAATCCTCACCTGTTCTCTGCCTATCCAGATTACCCGTCGTCCCCCAGGGCTCAGCTGGGGCCGCACCAGCTCCGCCACGAAGACTTCCTGGTCCTCCTCCCCTCCCACGTCATCGAGGAAATAGCTCAGCCTACTCTTTGGCCCGGTCCCCGCATGATCACAGGCAGGGCAGCTGTGACCTGTGCCCCCTGGAGAGGGGCCACCCAGGTGTCAGGGAGCTGTAAGTTGGGAGGCCGATCCAGCGATCCAGCGTGCTGTCTGGAGCTGGCGGCGGGTCCCCTGGGAGCTCACCCACTCAGCATGCACTCCGGGCTGCAGCCACAAGAAAGCAATTAAGGGCTCGATGATGGGGCTGGAATTATTCAGCTATTAAGGTACCTGATAAGCTGGAAGCCACTCAGCCCCATGATTAATCAACTGGGGCCAGGAGCAGGCAGGGCGGGGGCGGGGGGAGGACTCTTAGAGGGGCCGGGGTTGTGTCATGATCCTGCTCTAACACAAGCATTTGAACTTGCAAGTGTGCGTGCGCGTGCGCGCACACACACACACACACACACACACACACAGAGCCTGCACTCCCCAACAGGCATACCTGTATCTAACCTGTATCATACCTGTATCTAGCCAAGTGTGTGACCCCCCCTTGCCCCTACTTGCCCAGCAGCCATGGGCACAGGGACTCACATGCTCACACCTACAGAGCACTCGGGGTCCTGCTCTCACAGCCCCCCCACGGCCAGACCTGCTGCTGAGCACACTCACAGAGCAAGGCCCCTCTCGGACGGTGCACTCAGCCTGCAGAGTCCGCCACTCGGGCAGAGACTCAGATGGCCTGAGCAGCATCCCTGCCCCCACCTCAGGGCAGCCCTGAATCTGCCGATGGACGTGTAAGTTCACGTTCTCACATATAAAGTGTACCTGTCACCCACCGCATGTGGGATGCTCAGGAAAAATTAGCAGGAGTCGGACGCCTGCTACAGCCGGGGCTCTGTCCTCACCCCTCCCCCAGGGGTGACTTCGTCCCCTTCCTTGCTTCCCAGCTGGAGCCCTGGCATCATCCCCAATCCCTCCACCCCGCTGTCCCTGTCAAAGATTCACCCCCAGTGAGAGCCAGAGGATGCCTCCCGAAGGCCCTGCTCCTCACCCCGGAGGACAGCTTCTGAGCTCTGACGCCTTCAGAGCAGGTGAAGAGCTGTGGTTTGAAGACGCTCAGGCTCCAGGCGTTGCCCACAGCTGGGCACTTGTCCCTCCGCTCTGGGACCTTTGCTGTGTCTTGTCTCCTGCCTGATCCTCCCTCCCCCGCTCCTCCCACTCCCCTCTCTCTGTCCCTGCAGCTTCCCGTAACTGACCATAATGTGAAAACAAAACCCATTTCTAGCATTGGCTGTGCCTATTGAACACGGTTACGGTTCCGTTCTTAATTTAGAAACTTAGCGAGTTGAACAAGCTCTATTTTCTCTTTAAGGGAAAAATAAAGTCAGGCTCTCAGATGTTCCACACAGAGATGTCTGCCCCGGGAGAGTCTGCCTGGCAAGTCGCACCCATCACCGGGCCTCAGTTTCCCCATCTGCACGATGAGAGGTTTTGACCAGATCGTCCTGGAAGCCCGTCTAGCTGCTGGCAGGGGCGGGGGGCGTGTTTCTGACTTTCATCAGGTCAAGAGCCGAGGGAAGACCCCGGCCCGGCTGGGCGGTCTCTGCAGGAGTCACGACCCCATTGCGTGCACACACACACACACACACACACACACACGCACGCACTCCCAGATACTCCCGGCCCCGCCTGCAAAGAGCCTGCTCCCCGGCCCGACGTGCACACACCCGCTTCCGCGACAACACGCCCTCGCGCCATGCGAAGTCGGGAAACGGGGACCATGCCCCCTCAGGCAAGCGATTACAGATTTAATTAAAAGTGACACAGTAAATAAAAAACATATAAAATGTAATTTGTGTGGGTAGCGAGGGGTGACTGGGGAGGGCGGGGTGGCTCCTGTTTTAATTAGCGTGCCTGCTTGTGATAGTGCCCCTCGACTGGCTCGGGCAGGTGGCCTGTGGAGGGGGCGGGGCAGCATCCACCCGCACCCCCCCTTCTGCCCCGAGGCTGCCCAGAAGGCCGGGCTGCCCCTAAGCACCCCCTGAAGACCCTGGAGGAGTCCCCGTGTTCTGAAGACTGCCCAGAAGCTCTGGGACCTTTGCCCCAAGATCCGCCATCAGGTGGGTCCCCTGGATTCTGGGGCTACCCTGTAGGCACCCCCGGGATCATGGAGAATCAGAAGACCCCAGAGCCTTAAATCCTGCTGCTAGAGCTCCCCATCTGGTGTTTGACCCCTGGCCCCCACCGCCACACCTCTCAAGACGGTCAGTAAGGCCCTCCTCACGTCTGACCGAAACCCTCCTAGCTGTAGTGACTCGGTTTCCCCGCTGTGCAAAACGGCCCTGTCCCTGGAGCTTGGACTCTCAGCCACCCTCTGCCCACTCCTCCTCCACGCCAAGAACAGGAGGGAGGTGTTACAGGTGGTGTCTGTGTGAGCCCTTGTGGCCTTCGGATGTGGCTGGTGGCTCCGCCACCATTCCCACGTGGCGCCAGGGAACGGGGGAGCTGCTTGGGGTGGGCGGGGACTTGGCCCGGCATGTGGGGGCACAGCTGTGTGCCTGCATCCGTGTGGGCAGGCGTGCACAAACAGGGGGAGACCAAGCACAAGGCGAGTGGCTCGGGGACGGCCCAGCCACTGGGAGGCTGTGCCCGCGTGGCCTGATGCCTGCGTGTGGGTCAGTGAGAGGCAAGCACCTGGGACCTTGCGGGGAGGGGGCTGCCCGTAGACGGCGGGGCACCTGGGACCGGGCATTCCCCTGGCGGTGGGCCTTGGCCCCGTCACGCTGCACACTCACAGCCTTTGTAGATGTCCGTGGGGATCTGCACTGCCGTGTACGAATAGTTGACCCTGTTCTTGAAGTTGGAGTCCTCGATGAAGTCCAGCCGTAGGGTGCTGGCTTTGGAACCCCTCTCCATATCCTCGCTCTCAGGGTCATCCTGCAGAAAGGGAGACCCCCACCCCCCCACACGGCAGTGTCAGAGTGGGGTCGCACAGGCCCGCAGGCAGGGGAGGGCCAGTCTCGGCAGTGGGGGCATCTCAGAATTAGACTCTTGCAGTCAGAGACCCAGAGAGAGAGAGAGAGATGGAGAGACGCAGGGACAGATGGGCACTGGGTATGTCCCCCTTACCCAGGAGGCTTGGGACTTCCATCTGCCCCCTGCCCACCTCGCCCGCCATTCCCACGCTTGCTAAACCCAGATTCCAAAACCCAAACCAAACCGATCCCTTCCTGACATCCCTGGAAACCAGTTATCAGGGAGGGAGGCAAATCTTGGAGCCAGCGAGGAGCGGGCTGCGGACCTCTGCCCGAGGACGGGGCTTGTGCAATCACAGGGGGCCTGTCAGTGCTTCCCAGGGATCTGGGACTCGAGACCCACACCAGGCCCCGCCCAATCCCTGTACGGAGTTCCTTTGGCAGCAGGGAGAGGTCGCTGGCCCCATCTGGGGCAGGGGCACCGACCCCTGCAGGAGGGTGGCTCTAGGGCTGAGCTGGGGACTCCTGGGGAGAGCCGGGCGGGAGCAGGGGCTCGCACGGAGACCGGTAACCTCGGGGAGGAGGGTCTGCGGCGCCTGTAAAAGCCTCTGTGACTTTCTAAAATGGGCTGCAGCTGTCTGACAGGTGCCAATTACTGCATCTCTGGCCAGGCAGGCTGGGCATGCGCTGTGAGCCCCCGCCCACCCCCGCAGGCTGGCAGGAGTGGGTCTGCGATGACAGTGTTGACGCTGGAGCCGTGAGGGTGAGGGGTGGAGGGGCACGGGTGCAGGTGTGTCGGGGGAGGGAAAGCTGGTGGTGGAGTGAAGGGGAGACAAGGGAAAGGCAGGCAGGACGGTGGGGGGGCGGGGGGCAGAGCTGGGGCTTGTGTCCTGGGGGGGAGGAGCTAAGCAGCGGAACGCCCCACATGCTCCCTCACTGCCTGGCAAGTACCTGTTCCCACCCCTGACAGGGCACAACTCATCTCTCCGCTGGGGATGGCACTGTGACAGCCGACCCCACCGCTCCCCGGGCCCTGGCACACCCCTCGGCTCTCACTTCCGGGCGTTTGCCCAGGCTGCGTCTCGTCTGGTCTCATCGGGGTGATCTGCCTCTCCACCCAGCTGGATGTGCTTTCTCCACCCCAGGAGCGCTCCCGGATGTGGGGGGACAGGGGCTGGCCTGAGTGTGGGGGTGCTGGCACGGCTCCGAAGGGGGCCTGCAGCAAACTCCTTTTCATCTCTTCAAGAGTGAAATTCGCACAGCACAACCCAAGCCACGCGCTGCCCCCCCCCTCTGTGTCTCCCAGCGTGGGGCCCCTCCACCCACCTCGGAGCACCCTAGGAGGACCCTCTGAAGCTCCTGGTGCTGGGCAGAGCCGGGCAGGCAGCCGCCCCACCCTGCAGAGCCCAGAGCGGGGAGCCGCCGCCTCTGAGGCGTGAGCCACTCACGTTCCTCGTTCTTCGGGGAGGAGGGGAGGCTCACGAGAAGAAAGCCCCCGAAATGTCAGCGGCAGATGAAGGGCGCCGGAGAATTTAATCTCCCAACTTTCCCAACTAATGTGACATTTGGATTCCGTTCTGATAAGCTATCAGCTGGCGAACTTTTTCCTTCCTTCTCTTTCCCCCCACCCCCACCTTCTGGCTGGTAATTTAAAAGTAAATGGTCTAGAAAGATCTCTAACTGTACCTCTGGCAAAGATTTAAAAAAAAAAAACAATACAACACAACAAGAAAGGGAGTCAGTGAAAGTGTGTGTGCAGAATTTATGCCAGGGCTGGGTTGGGCCGGGCCGGGCCGGGCGTCCGGGGTACCTGACCCCGCCGTGGCCCTGCTTGGGGTGATCTTCCTCCTTGGGCTGCCCCCAGCGCCCCAGCAGATGGCCAAGGAGGTGGGGGCAGGGACTCTGATTTCGCGCTGGGGGCTGCTGGTTCAGTGTCCTGGCAGGGGGGCTAGGCCCCCTCACAGGCCAAAGAGCCCCTCAGCGGCAGCCCCAGGCCCAGGGCTTTGAATGGTGGGCCAGCGCAGTCTCGTGGTTTATATTTAATGCACTGATTGCTAAAATTACAGCCCGCTGCTGAGGGGGGTAAGGAATTAGATTCAGGGTCTAATTAAAGGTTCGCTCTTCATTTGAATTTCAGATTCCAGCTTTAATTTTAGCAACTTCTCTGGGAGCCACAGAAGCTCAGCCAAGGGGGAAGCACACCTGCTTTAGCCCACCCACCCCTCCATCGCAGGGCCCCTGCCTGCCCACCCTCTCGATGGCTCCCCCAGGCCAGCCCGGCACCGTGGACCCCCTGCAGGGATCCCTTCCTTCCTGCTGACCTCCTGGTATCACCAGACACAGCCAGCTCCCTGCAGGAAATCCCCCCAGGCTGACAGGGAGAAGAAGACTGGATTTTGGGTCTCCCGCACCAGCCAGCACAGGTGGGGCCCCAGAGGCTGAGCTGTTGTGACAGCTCTGTTTTCAGAGGACACAGCTGATTCCAACTACTTTTGCCTCAAAGGCAGACAGATGGATTTGGGCCTTGACAGCCCTGCTCCTTGACACCCTCGTCCCCTCTGTAGGCCCTCACCCACCCAGACGGTCTCTGTCATCTGAAGAACAGGCACAGGGGACCTGGGCTGCCCCTGCAGCTGGGGTGAGACCGACTGAGCATGGGGCCAGGCTGTGGGGTGCGCAGCACACTGAGCTGCTGTTCCCCTCACCACCGGGAAGGGAACCTGCACTGACCTGAAACACCTGACGGCATTGTACCTGCATCCTGGCCTTGCCTGCCACCTCCAGGAAGCCCTCCCTGACTGCTCCCTCTCCTCCCTGCTCTCATACAACTCACTACCGCTCTCCACACTGGCACCTGAACTGATCTCTGGGAGGGGGTCCAAGCACCTCACTACCCTGCCCACGGCTGGGGTCCAGGCCTGCCCCACTCTGTGCAGTGAAGCCGTGTCCTTAGTTTTACAGAGACACGGCCCCGGAGGCGTCTGGGCCTCCAGGGTTTGTGGGAGGTGTAGGGTGCGGGTTTGTGCCACCACAACCCTGCAGGTTGGAGCTCATGATCTGGAAGCAGCCTCGAGAGTGACACTCAGGTTCCAGCTGAGGCCACTAGCTCAGAGGGGGCCGGCAGCTCTGGCAGCTGCCCCTCCCCCCCATAGGTGGGGGCACTTACCAGCTCAGCGTCAGCCTTGGCATCATAGTACACGATGTCTTCCTCCTGGTTGGGGAGAGAGGCCTCAACACTCACAGCCCAAGGTCTCTGGAGGGGCACCCGGGACCCCCCGCCGCAGGGCCTGGAACGGTCTCCTCAGATTCCTCCAGCCAGAGCTGCCGCTCGCTCCGGGAGGAAGGAAGAGTCAGGCCGGGGCGGGGGGGCCCTCCCCCGGGGGCCCAGGGACCGTCCTCAGGGGCTCTCGCTGACTCCAGGGTCTCTGCAGTCAGTGGGTCTGCACCAGCCTGTCTGCAGAGACTCGGGCTGAGGCAGAACCAGGGGGCGTGAGGACGACGGAAAAACAGAGCCGAGTCTGGGCAAGAGTGAAATAATGACTCGACGCTGGATCTTCCAATTTCTTCTATTAAAAAGCCTGCTCATTACGGGCATGTACTTATTAATTATCTGTGATTTGTTGTGAAATGCAAGGGGGTTTGCACAACAGGATCAGGAGAAAACAAAGCCCGGCCCCCGAGCCCGCCTCCCAGCCCTCAGCTGCCTGCCGGCGCCCGCCCCGCCCGCCCTGGCTGACCAGCCTGCCCGCCGCCGCCGCCGCCGCCTAGGTTCTCGGCCATCTGCGCGTCATAATCACCGGCCACCCGGGGGACCCGTAACACAAACGGGCTAATTTCATGTTTAATGATCTTTAATCAGCACTGAGCATGGCTGACAGAGGCCGCCAGAAGGTGAATCTGGTGCCATCAAAGTGCTCTCCGCTCAGGAGGGCTCACCCCACCCCTGCCCCGCTGGGCCCCAGGCAGGACGGGGAATAGGGCCACTCTTGGAATCGCCCTCCCCTGGTGCTCCTCAGCCTCGTTTTGTACAGCAAAACCTGGAGCATGGCTCGGGCGGTCCCTCGCTCACCGGCCTGCTTCTTAGTGGTCTGCAAATGGGGGTGACGACCAAGTGTGACCACAGGTCTGGCCGTAAAACAGTAAGCACAGGGCCAGCACGTACTCCGTGGTGGGCAGAAGTCATCCTGGCCACCCCTGGCCCCGGCCTGGTAGGGCCCCGTTTGCTGTGTGACCTCCTAGCGGCCCTGCTCCCTCTCTGAGCTCAGGCTCCTCACGCTTCAAGGGCGGGGCTTGGCCGTGGTGGTTGCTCAGGTGCTGGGTCTGAGGCCACGGTTCCGGGGATCAGACTGGGGCTTATTGTGGGGAACAGTCGTGGGCTGTTTCCCACTAGTGGCCTGGGGGCGGGGAGTCAGACTACTGGCTGGCCCCGCAGGCACACTGCACAGTTCTGGAACGCTGGCCACACCCCTGGCACCATCTTGACCTAGACCACAACCTCCCGATGAACTTGAGACCAAGGCCACTTGACAGTTTCAGTCATCTGACGCATCTGCTGTGTTTAGCGCTTTGCACACACTGAATCCTGGGTCCTCCCTGGCAGCCCTGTGACCTCACGGGACGGATGGGGACACTACCGCGGGGATAAGAGAGGCTTTGCACCCCGATCCCACCCGCCTCTGGACCCATCTCCAACTCCTCCCACACTCGCCCGCCCGCCAGCCCAGAAAGGCTGGCGCCCAGTGGGCGGGGCGAGGCCGGGGTGGGGGCGGGGCCGGGGCCGGGGGCCGGGGCCTGGGGGCCGGAGCTGGGTCCCGGCTCCAGAGTGCCCGGCCTTTCCCCGCGCCAGGCTCCGACGCGAGCGCGTAATGAAAGCTGACATTACATCAAACACAATAAAGAGTTTCGGCTGATGAAGATCATTCCTGAACACACAAACCCATTAAACCGAGGGGGAAAAAAATATCAATTCAACACACTCGCTGGCGACAAAGAAAATGTGATTTGTTATCTGAAAGGGGGTTATAAACACGGCTGCGCCGCGCTCTCCCGCTGCAGCGAGAACGGGCGGCTGGGGCTCGGCGGGAGGACTGCAGATTAGCACGGGGCCTCGCCTCCAACCTTTGGGGCAAGGCTTTGGCAAGGACAGGAAAGGGCACGGCTGGCGGCCGGGTGCTCTCACGCCTCCAGGGGTCCCTGAGACGCCCCGGGGTTCACGCCGCCACCCCTCCAGCTGCTCCAGGGGGTCCCTTTCTCTCTTTGTCCTGTTTCATGGTTTCGGGGGAGGACCAGATGTTGGTGGCATCAGGGACATGGGGAATGTGGCATACAGGAGGGTCCCAGCCCCCCATGTGAGGCTGGGGGGGTCTGTACGCGGTCCTCGTTCCCAGGGGCCGGGGTGCATTTGGGCAGGAGTCCTCCCCACGTCCTCTGCCTCAGAGGGCCAGCTGGTGCCCGTCCTTGGTCGAGGGCAGCATGAGCATGGGGTGGTGGAGGACAAGGTCAAATGTAGTCACAGCTGTGGCAGCTATGCTTGATGTGACGTGGAGCTGGGGCCACTGGGGTCGGGGCGGGAGGGTCCCCGGAAAGGCTCGTGTGTCTGCACAGGGCCCAGCGCCCTCCACGGGCACCTGCCTCTGGGCTAGATAAGGAGGCACCGTCACTTAGCGATGACACACAGGGGCCTTGGCAGAGGGTCCCGGCCTCGATCCTGACCTGAACACCCGAGTCCTAGGATCCTGAGCAGTGAGTGCAGACCCCAGTGGTCCCACGAAGACGCCCAGCGATGATCACCCCACCGCACCGGTGGGGTGAGGGTGTCTGTGAAATCCTGCAGCCTCATGAGGCTTTGCCTCAGCGTCAGGACCTCTCATTGTAAAATCAGCATGCTGCTGCCTCATCTCAGGGTGCTGTGAGGATGGGGAGCTGGGTGTCCCCAGGGGAAAGGGCTAACCCTACCCAAGGGGAGACCCCCTGATGTTTTCAACTCCACAGCCCCGGGAGGGGCCTGAATGTGGAAGAAGCCCCTGGGTGGGGTGAAATGGGTGTCATTAAGGTCTGGGGTCTGTCCATACTTGGTATTCTAGGGGCCATTTTCCTCAAACTGGGCAGGGGTGGGGAAATCACCCCCCCTAATGCACACACGGGTTTCTGTACACGGATGACGCATGAGGGTGGGGTTGGGGGGCCCGCAGGGCCATCGTACAGATGACACACACACGTTCTCCTTAGCTGGAGTTGAGCCCAAGAGAGGGCATGAGGGGTGCTGGCAGGTGGGGAACAGGGCGAGGATGTGAGCACGGGGTGAGCATGGGGAGTGGCAGTTTGGTGCCACGGAAGGCAGCAGCTGCCATGGCCTGGCCAGACCTGACGGCCGCCTGCCCCCCAGGCCTCCGAGCAGGGCCCAGGCCAGCGGCCCAGCTACACACCAGTGAGGACGCTTGGCCTTCTTGCCCTGGCTCGTTGCCAGCTCAGTCCAGCCAAGAGGACTGTTTATTGAGAGAGCCGTCTGTCGCTGGCTTGGCAGGGAGGCCGGCAGCACGCCTGATGGCTGGGGCAGACCTCAGGCCAGGGAGACCACCGGTGCTGTCCAGCCGGCCCGTCTGGCTTGGCCCAGCCTTTCCAGCCCTCTCTTGAGGTCCCCAGGCAGAGTGACTTCTCCCATTAGAGTCCCTGGGGTGGGACTGTGTCATTCCCATCAGGGTCCCCGGAATGGGACTGTGTCTCTCCCATCAGACTCCCAGGGCAGGGCTTTGTCCTGCCGGCCCTGGTGTTGGCATTGAGGGCCTGGGGACTCAGTCGCCTCTCCTGCCTCTGCCACCCCTGCCCTGGCTCAGTTCCTTCCTGGTGGTGGTTTAGATGGCGCATAATGCTAGCGCAGTCAGTCAGGTGCTGGTGCCAGGTGCAGTGTCCGGCAGGTGAGCCATGTTTATCTACCCTGATAAGTGTCATGCGCACCAGAGCACCTGCTGCCTGTCTGCAGGGGCCATGGGCAGTGCTGTCTGCTGACACGGGCCACGGTTTCCCTGGTGGCCGAGGCTGTGACTACCGGTTCCCTGCCCCTGCTGCAGCCAGGTGTGAGAGGTCATGACCTGGGACCAGGAGGGAAAGCAGTGGGGCTTCAATTCAGACATCTCGCCCTCGCTATCCATTCCAGCTCTGAACCTGCAGACTCCAGGACCCCCAACGCCCCCGAGCTAGTGTTGATGGGCGTGCATATGTGTGTGGCTGTGGGTACACCACTGTCCGTTTCTCAGAGGTCTGCATGCAGACCTAGTGTGTGCTCTTGACACAAAGAAGGCCACACCCTAGTACTCATGCAGTGAATTCCAGTCTGACCCCACGGTGCCATCCTCCCCATCTCAGAGGTTAGAAGACCGAGGCCCGGCTACTCCTGGTCACTGTGCACACGGCACTTGGCTGAGCACACAGACAGGTGATGCACAGCTCGGAGTCAGGCTCAGCTGCTTCTGGCCTAGAGGAGCTGTGAGTGGGGCAGACAGACCAGCCCACAGGGACGCTGGCCTGGGGCAGCCTGCCCTGGGGACCATCTGTGATGACAGAGGTTCCAAAGGTGGGTGCTATGGGCAGTGGGGGCCAATCCTAGGGCTGGGACCAGAAAGAGGAGCCCTAGGAAGTTAGCTGGAGAGGGAGAGGCATTCCCGGGGGAAGACCCGGCCCGTGCAGAGGGCGTGAGTTTGACACTGGGGTTGTGGCTCAGGCCAGGGGCCCCCCTCCTGATTGCTGGGGAGGAACAGGGCTCCTTATCTGTCACTTACTGAAGGTCGTTGGGAAGGACATGGTTTAAAGGGTGAGTGGAGTGCCTGCAAGGGACAAAAATATCATCCCTATCCCAACTTCAAGTCATCCCCGAATCCCGCCTGGCGTGGATAGCCCCCGCCTGCGGCCACTGCCAGCTCCCCCCAGCAGGCTAGGCAGGGCTGGCGGTGTGTCACCTCGTGGGCCCGCCCTTAGCACGGGTGCCTTTTGGCCTGGCAGCTGGGGCAGCTGCAGAGCTTCTGGGGAAGAGCAGGGGTGACTACTGCTCCACCGTGCCCAAGGGACCAGTGGGAGAGACAGACAGATAACAGACTGATAAGCTGGGGGACATGGTGAGCCTTGGGCAGATAAGGCGAGCCCCGCTGGCCCTGTGGTCACACCCACAGCTGGAAGGATCTCCGGTCAAGCATGGGGCAGCCTGCTCCTGCCTCGTCTCGGGACAGGAGCACCTGGGTCCATGGGCCGGTGTGGCCAGAGATGCACCCACACCAGCCCTGACTTGGCACCCACACGGCCCGAGGTGGGGGCCGACCCCTCCACCTACCACGTCTGCGCTGACAGGCAGCGCCAACACCAGCCAGTCCTTTGCGAGATGGGGAAACCGAGGCCCAGAGAGGCGTGAGCCCTCGCTGGGTCGCACAGGGACTGTGACCCAGTGTGCGGGGAGCGGGTCCTCAAGTAGCACCTGTCTGTCTTAGCAGCCCCCAGGGGTCCCTGAGACCTTGGCCCTCCTTCCTCGCAGGCCCTGGGAACCATCTGCTTTCCCCATGGGAGGAGCTGAAAACTAGGGCCCAGGGACCTGGCAGGGGGACCCTTGGAGTCGGGAAGAGAACAGCGGTTTGGGGCGGAGGCAGCCTCTCTGCCTTCCTGTTTGGGGCCTGGACAGGAGGCAGAGAAAGCCAGGCTGAGAGTGGGTCTTTCCATTCCTTCTCCCGATTCTTTCACTCACTCTCCTGTGCACACCCGTCCTGGTGGGGAGGGGAGGAAGCAGGTATGGCAGGAACAAAGGAACGGCCTTAGTCCCCTGGCTCCCAGCTCAAAGGAGGAGGGGCTGATGGGCTGTCGCTGGGAAGGGACAGACAAGCTGGGCCTCCGGGAGGAAAGGAGGGCATTCAGTGCCGAGATGAGGAGTGGGCCTGAGTGAGGTGTTCGGTGCGGCTGGAGCACAGGAGGGGGGGCGGGGGAGGCAAGCTTGGCAAGGAGGCAGGGACAGCCAGATCCTGGGGGGGTCTCGGGTGCAGGCTCGGGGCTGTTTGCAGTGGGGGCGTGGCCTGAGTGGCCAGTGAGTCCAAGCAGCTGCCGCCTTGTGTATTTCTGATGAAGGGGCTGAGGAGTCAGGGGGCCCTAGTGAGGAGTGGGGGCGGTGCTGGAATGGGGAGGGAGAAAAGGGCAGTTCTGAGCCCCTGGAAGGTGGGGGTGGTCCAGGGCGTCACTAGCTCGTTTATGGGCTCACTGTAAAAAAACTCATCCATTACCCCAAACCCACGTAAGCTCCTTGAGGGTAGCACCCAGCACCCACCAGGCAGCCAGGGAAGGATGCCATGGTGTGGGCAAGGTGGGGGTGGGGCTCAGGGTGTCTGGGGGGCATGGGAGCCAGGGAGCAGGAGGAGGTTTAGGGGGCCTGGATCAGAGGCATGAACACCCTGGCACCTGACAGCCTGGCCGTGAATCTCTGCCACCAACACGTAACCTCGGGCAGGTCCAACCACTCTGTGCAGGGTAGTGATCCCACCTGCCTCCCAGATGGGCCAGGTCCAGTGCTACCGTGAGTCAAGGGCCTGCCTCCTTATGGGTCCCAGGGGGCAGCTCTTGGTGCCTCTCTCGGTGTTTAGCACAGAGACCACCAAGAGGCATGGCCCAGATGCCCGAACAGCTATGGAGGCCATAGCAAGCCCTGCCAGCTGTTTTGGTCCCCATGGGTTCCCATCCTCGACAGTGGAGGTTCCCTGAGTCTGAGAGGAGCCCTGCCTCAGTCTCCTGGCTTACCGCGACCCTCTGAGATGCTGGCCTGACAGAGGGCCGCTGGTGTATGCTGGCCTAGATCAAACACAGCTGCCTGAATTTGTGAGGGCCACCTGGGTGTGAGGCTGGGGGTCAGTGAGGCTCTTCTTCTCCTTCCCTCCCCGACATTCTGGGCCCTTCCGCCCTCAAGAAGAGTACCACAACCAACGTCTCACAGCCCCACACCCTCGGGGCCTGGGCTCTGACTGAGCACCACGGGTGGAAAGAGAGCCTGGTCCCCAATCCCAGCCTGAGGGCTCCCTGGGAGACGGGCTGCCCCTCAGGGAAGTCCTGGGAGTGGTTAGGGACCCTTATCCCAGAGCCTCTTCCAGTTCAGTGCACTGAAGTCAGAACCAAGGGGCTTCTCTGCCCTGGGGGCTTGCTAAGGAGTCTGCCGCCTCCTTCACCACCCACGTAGGGAGCATTGCTTCAGAGCAGACTTCACAGGGGGCTCCATAGCTCCTCTGGGGTGGAATGACAGGTTCGTATCTGTCCTCTGTGTCCCAGCACCAAGAAGAGCCTCATACGTCTGCTGAATGCTGGGCAAAGCCCCTGGCTCCACCCCACAGAGCCCTTGGTGACCCTCCAGGGGGTCTGGGCAGCCTCTCACCTCCCCCGCGTCCACAGCCACCCTTGCTGGGCGTGGGCAGGTCCTAGGGGCTGTGGAGGGCACTGTTCGTACCTTGATGTTGTCCTGCCAGCGGTGAGCTTTCTGGAAGTTCTCTGCAGCATCAGCCAGTCTCTGAGGAACAGAGCACAGGGAGGTCAGAGGCTGAGGGAGGCCCATGCTCAGCCCAAAGCCTTCTCCATCCCCAGCATCCCCAGGGACCAGGCTGGCTCAGGGCCTTCCTCCCTACACCCTGCCAGACTCCCAGACATTCTCCAGATTGCCTTGGGGCCCTTCCCCCATCCACAGTTGGGTTCACACCGTAAAGGTGATGCCTGCACAAAATGATCCAAGTGGCATCTCCATGGGACTCCCTGTACTGCAGCCCAGTCACACTCCTGCCCACAGAATGGCAGGGGATCCCCAGAACAGAGCAGGGCCCAGGAACTGGAGTCAGGCCCCAATGCCCCTCTCTACCTGCTACAAACCGGTGTCACCCCAGCACCAAGAAGAAGGCCCTTCCCAGCCAAGGGTAAACCGCCACAAGGGGCAGAGTGCCTCGCTGATGCACCTGTGCCCCCAGCTGGCTCAGGGCCCATAGCCCCCCTCTGCCCACCCAGGCCCACCACCGCCATCCCCATCCCCGCTTCCTAAGGCCCTTCCCCACAGGGCTCTCCAAGCCTTTTGTCCACATGAGCCTGGCCCGTCCTTGGGGCTGGCTCCTGAAGCCACCTCCATCCAGCCCCCCTTGAGAACAGCTGCGTGTCCGCCATCTGCACACCTGGCACCACGCCATGCTGATGTGTGAGGACATGGCAGCACCGGCCTGGCCCTCTCACAGTCCAGAGCGGAAAACAGACATGGAACCAGATAGGAGGTGCTTCTAGAAAGTTCAGTGCTGTGGGAACTTGGGACATCAGGGAAGGCTTCCTGGAGGAGGTGCTGAGCTGCCCAGAGATTGTTATTGTGCATCTCCGCGGACCCTGTCCCTCCAGGAAGTCTTGGGGCTCCTGAAGAGGGCCTTCAGGGGCCTCCCACAGAACTGAATGCAGTGAATTCCTGCTAATCATAACGATCGCTGTCCCTACAAACCGGTCAATTACCGCATGCCGAACCCTCCCTCCAGCCAGCGATACACTGTGTGTACCTGCCACCGCTCCCAACGTGCCTGATGTCCCCTTAGATAAGGATACCGAGGCGTGGAGAGGGGGAGCAGCCTGCCCAAGGTCACAGAGAGTCTGGGCTGCACACTCCACAGGGCCCGCCATGCCTGGTGAGCGACTCTGTGGCTCCTTCGGGAAAAGGGGCTCCGGTCCCCCACTCCGGCCTCACTCCATTCCCTGCGTGGAGCGGTAGCGTCCTGCCTCCCGGCCTCCAGCCCTGCCCCAGGAGGCCCTGGCCTCTTGGTGCTCAGGACACACGCCCAAATCCATCAGTCCAGGCCTGCTGGGCCACGGGGGCCGTAGAGGTGAGGTTCTAACACAGCCTGGCAGCTGCCCACCGTGGGAAACGGGAGTCAGGACTCGGGAGACCAGCTTTTCCTCCCTCCCAGCGTGGAACAGTGTGGGGGGGCGTGGTGGGACTCCTTGTAGGGGTGCAGCCTCCTCTCTCTGAGGCAGGACGTCACGCCTGGTGGTTAGTTAGAGGACCTGTCCACAGCCACCCCCACGCCTGCTGGGCCTGGCTTCCCCTCCTCCTCAGGCCGAGAGGTCTGGATGCTGGGGGGCCTGTGAGGCTGGGGGTCCTGGTCCAGGGAAGTCCCTCTTGAAGTCAAACCCCTCGCTTCACGATGCTGAGCCCCTCCTGGCCTCTACTTTCCTCTCCTGCCACCCTGCCTATTATTGTTTTGGTAAGTTCCAGCCTCTGCCAACCTGTTACTGCTTGCGTGGGCCCCACCCACCTTATCCAGCCTCAGGGACCACAGGCCTCTCTACTCTCAGATACCCGCCGTGTCTTACCTCCAATCCTGGCCCTTCCCGGGGGGACCCTCAGGCCCATCAGAGCCCACACTTGAAATACGCCCATCCACCTTGGAATCGCTGCCCCCTCCATCCGGCCCTTGGTATCAAGCCACTGACCGTTGTCCCCAGCACAGGCTCTGTCCTCCCTCAGGCTCTTGCATCCCCTCTTGCCCTTTGTCATCTATTCTCCTCATGGCACCTAGAGCCTTCAAAATGTGGATCTGAGCATGTGGCTTCTCCCTGGCCCCCAGCCCTCAGCAGCTCTGTGAACGAAAGGCAAAGCTTTCCGGAGGCCCCAGGGGTTCGCCTGTGCCAACTCCCACCCCTCCCTGTACATCCGGGGGCCTCCTTCCCACCTAAACCACAAACCCCCAGGGCCAGTGAGGCTCCTGAGTCACAAGCCTGCAGTACCCTTTCATAGAGGACATTACCGCGTGACACACGTGGTTGACACTTGTCACCACTGCTAACTGAGCATCTATTATGCAAGCTCAGCACCTGGCCTGGATGAGAGCAGGTGAAGCCTTGGACAGCCCCTGGGGCTGCATCTCAAACGGGGAGCCTTGGCCAATCCCTGCACGCCCCCCTTCCTCATCCTCTCAGGGCTCGGCTCTGACCCTGAGACTCACAGACCCCAGCAACACGGGGGCTGCCGCCCCTCCAGCTCCCTGGCCTAGCAGCCAAGAGGAGGGAGCCCCAGGGAGCGAGGGCCCCAACCCCCAGCCTCCTTGAACTCACGGAGTCTGCGGGCACCAAGGCCCGGGTCAGCCCGCTGACTCGTGAATAACGGAGTTGCAATAGCCACAGTGAAAGGATTACTTTTAATCCTCAGTAACGATCAAGCCATTATTATTTTTTCGGTGTTACAGATCAATCAGTCCATCCCCGGGCGCTGGACGTGTGCAAACTGCTAAACACAGGCCTGGTGGCGCGGGGGGAAGGGCTGGGCAGCCGAATGGCGCTGCAGTGGGCAGGCTGTGGCTGCCCGGGTCCTGTCAGGCTTGAGGACAGAGTGGGGGAGGACTGGGACCACCCACTGGCACACCTGAGGGACCTCAAGCGGGAATCAGAGCCTGGACTCTGGCCTTGAGCTGGGTTCCAATCCTGGCTTCCCTGAGCAGGTGGCTTCCCCCGCCCTCAGGTTCCTGCTCATAAATTGGAGATGGTAACTGTACCCATGCAGAGGGTAGGTTCTTGGTGGCCCCCTTGCTCCAGCTTCCAGAAGCCACTCACAGGGGGTGGTCTCCTGAGGTTTCTGTGGCGGGCTCTAAGCATGCGGGGCTCCCGCCCACCTCTGGGCCTTCCTGTTACCCACTTTTTCTGCCCGGGACGTGCTCCCTGCCATCTCAGTCAGACCTGCCAGACTCTGTCACCTCCCCTGGAAGCCTCCTTTTGCCCCTGCCAGTTCCCTCCCTGCAGGCAACGCTCAGAGCCTTGGGGTCCTGTCTGCACAGAGCCCACAGCAGTCAGGCCTGCCTGGGGCTGGCTCGCAGCCCTGCCCCCGCCCTGCCCCCAGGTTTGGTTTCCTCACGCTTTTCTCCCATCTCTCAGGGGTCCTCCTGATGGTCCAGGGGTGGGCAGGATGGGGAAGGAAACTGAGGCTCAGAGGTGAAGGGACAACCCACCAAGGCCCCCGGCAGGGCAGGGGCAGAGGTGGGGTCACAGCTTTGTCCTGTCTCTAGGCCTCACCTGTCTGCGGGGTGTGCTCTGGTCCCATCCCTGACCGGAGCGCCTGTTCCCCTGGGACCAGCTCCCTGCTCAGGCTTGTTCTCGGAGCCAGCTGCAGCCTCTGACCCTCCTGCTGCCATACCCTGCACATTCTGTCCCCTCCTGTGCATTCTCGTCCAGACGCCTCCAGCCCGGCTCACTCCCTCAGCCTTGAGGTGTTCGCTTAGACCCCATTCTCCTCCTAACCAGCCTTTGACCCCTGCCAAGCCTCCATCTGTCTCCATCATGGCACCCAGAGAACCCTAGAGTAACCTGGCCCCTGACACATAGTAGGTGCACAGCGAACATCTGCTAACTCAAGGTCAGAGCGGCTCTGAACCCGGGTGGAGGCCTTGCGCTGTGTGACCCCAGGTGTGTGGTTTAACCTCTCTGAACCTCTTTTCCTCATCACACCCTGGAGAGTCGGGGCTGCTACGAACGCAGTGCTGCTGCGGAGGTGCTGATGGTGGCTCGCCTGACCTGCGATGTCTCCATCAGGGCCCAGGTGCCGGAGGGAACCGCGGTGGCACTGCTGAGCAGGGCTGCTCACGGCCAGGTCCATCACAGTAACAGCGGGCGTTTCGGAGGCAATTATCAGAGTTTCACTTAACAATCAATTTCCCTCAGCTCCCGAAACGGTTCTTATAGGAAAAGGCAAGAAAGAGGAAGGCTGGGCTGGGGACAAAGCCCCCCTAGGGAAAAGCCCCCACCATACCTTCAAACTTCACAGTTCAATGTCTTTCAGTCGCCCTGGAGCCGACAGACAAACTGAGATAAGGGACCTGGGCTGGGATGGGGTACCCCTCAGAGGCAATTCCGAGAGGAGAGGGCCCCACTGCATGCTGGGAGGGGCGGGGCTTGGGTGGGGGTGTGCTGGAGCCCTCAAGCTTCTTCATTCTTTTTGAGGACCTGTTCCTCCCTGCAAGGCTGGGTGCTCCCACTTCTCCTGGGCCTCTTCCTCTCACCCCCCTCACCGGGGAGCCCCTCCTCTCAGTGCTGGCCCAGTCCGAAAGGGTCTGGGGGCAGCGGCCCATAAAACGGGATTTGTTCTATTTGTTCTGTGCGGCCCAGAGGGAAGACGGTTTGAGTTTTTTGGTCTTAATTAGTCATAGCTACTCCTTCTTCCAAGAGGATGAGAGGTTTTGGATTAAAGGCGCTGAACTTGTGGGGCATAGGATATTGAGATCTGGGCCACTGGGGGCTGAGCCCAGTGGAAGCTGTGATTGGGGGGCGGGGCTGAGTTGGAGGCAGCACTCAACAGATGCCCCCAAGAACACAGCCAGAGTGTGGCAAGGAAGGTAACGATGGCAGGATGATACCAGATCCTGCTCCGGGCACCTGCCTTGGGCCAAGGCCTCACTGACTGGCACATTAATCCAACCACAGGTAGAAGACCTTGCCGCTTCCTCATCCTCCCCGCCCCACCCCTAGCCAGACCCCTCAGAGGTGGATCTTCCCTTTACAGACGAAGGGACTAAGGCTCAGAGCATTAGTGCCACTGCCCCAGGCCCCTAGTGAGGAAGTGGTGGAGAGGACATCAGACTCAGGTCCACCAGTGAACATCCCAAGGCCGGGCCAGGTCTGGCCAGGTGGGGTCTGGCTGCTCGGGCTCAGGTGACCCTCACCTGCCCCCCAGAGTGGCTCCTCTGCCCTTCCCCCAGGAGAAGGGATCAGTGACCCAGATGCTGTTCTGAACCCATCACCCAACCTTGTTGTCCCTGGGCCCAGACCCCGGGAGGGGGCTAAGCACCAGGGTGCCCAGCAGTCCCTGCCCCGCCCAGCAGTGGCGCCCTTGCTGCCCTGTTTCCCGGCCCGCCTTCGGGCCCTGTATTAGCTCTGTATTGCGCTCTAAATACAGATTTCCAATTTTCAGAGCTGTTATGGTTTAATGAGTAAATAATATACATATTTAAAACTGTCTAAAAACATATCTGCATAATTAAAATATCTGCATAATAATGAAGCAAGATGCAGCTTAGTAAGGAGGGAGCTGGAACCCAGGGCTGACAATAGGAGCAGCCACGTAGGAAGGGCGGGGTCCTGGCCCTGTAGTCTCTCCTTCCTGCTACGGTGGCCTGAATGGCCATTTGTCTATCACTTGCTCCAAGGAGGTACGTCTGCAGTCAGGGACCAGCAGAACCCTAACGTGGCCCCATCCTTGCACGACTTATGGCCTGGGGGAGGTGCATGGGGACAGTCCTGCCACAGGGGCCATGGCTGCCTTGACGACCCTCTGACTTGCCACCATCCATGGCACATAATGTGCTCAGAGCTTTATGGGGCAGCCTCACTCGCTATGACCTTATGGGGGCAGGTCCTGTCCTGATGCCCCATTTTGCCGGGTTCCGAGGGGTGAGGAGCAGTCCCCCAGCACGGACGGGCAGCGCGAGCTGCCCAGGACTCGTGTCCTAGGACGCACGGCAGGTGATGGAGATGCCGGTGGCTCTGCCTTCCTGTCCAGTGCACTGCTGACACCGGCGTGTCCTGGGCAGGACGGGCACCCGGCCTCACCCTCTTGCCCTCTCTGTCCCTGCCCTTCCAAGTCCCTTCTTCTACATCTTCCCATTTCCATCGACATGTGACATAGTTGGCTCCTGTCCCAGGACACATGAGATAAACCTTTTCTGTACTAACTGTGCTTCCAGCTTAAATATAAAACCACCAGAAGAACAATGAAAAACAAACAAACAAACAAACACCCAGACTCCAGACCACAACTTCAGCA